>UYYF01004335.1:52698-112985 GCA_900618365.1 Thelazia callipaeda | reverse complement strand
CGATGTGAAGCTCAGGATTCATGACGATTACATTGTGCAGATAACATGTGCATTTCGCTGTAATGGAATTTGGCCTCGAAGTGCTAGCCACTGGCCTCGGAGCAACATTCCCTGGCCAAATCCATCAATTGCAAATGAAGTGAAAAGTGAAGGATTCGATTTATTTAGCAAGGAAACTAATGCTGTTCAAAATCAACCTAATAAACAGGTTCAATTAATAAGTCTTTACTTTCCTACAATTTTAAAATCTTCAATCTATGCTAATCTCTGACTTATTCAAACAGGTTTATAAAGAAGTGACAAGTTATATGCCAATAAAAAATGATCTAAATTTTTTCCAAAATAAGTTATTTTGTCATTTGGGAAAAATATTAAGATATTTTTCTTTTATATTGAATGAACTTCAATGCCATCAATATTTTCCGGTGCATCTACCCTGAACAACCCACATTGATATCTACAAAAATACCATTGCCGCATTAATTAATGAAATAGAGTAGAGGTAGAGAGCGCTAGAGAATAGACAGAATAGATTTCGAGAATTATTCTATCGCCATTTGATGTAAGAAATGAAATTTGAAAAACGTATCTGCTTGTGGGGTGTTTGTATTAACGTGGCATTTATCAAATCAATTAACATACATAAAAATATGTATATTGATGGATATATTAAGAAAAATGCGAAGTAAAACATTTGAATGACTTGATTAACTGACACATTAACTTCTTCAACAAAGCACTTTCCATTCCTCTCCATCTTCAATTACTACACTACTGTATTCGTATTTACTCCATTCCTTTCAAATATATTTAAATGCGATTGCTATCACCTAGTCTTCCACAGAATAATCTGCTCTTCCTCCTTATCAGATAGAAAGTAAACTGCATTTAGGTACTACATTGAAAGCCTCTTTTGTGAGCTATTTCATCTTCCGGAATTTTTACAATTTTGTAACTAATTTTATCACAGCTTATTACTACTGCATGTGTGTCATTGTAAGATGAAACGAATTAATGTAAAAAAGCTCACAATCCTTGCTGCTGTCTCAAAAATGACACCACTGACAAGGAGCTCAGGAGTATAATCCTAGCAGGAGTAAACGGAAGAGTGAGTAAAGAGATGGATCAAATTGGTCTTAAAACTTTACTGTCCAATAAATACTATAATTAATAGCATAGCAAATGGGCAGCTGAGCGAAAATTGTTATATTTGATATTATCCAAAAATAAATAGCACAAAAACTTCAAAATATAAGTGAATTCTGCAACACTGACCCGTCAAATGTTGTTAAGTGTATGTAATAAAAATTATTAATTGTAAAAGTGCTAAAAATGAAGGAGGTACTGGTTTTGATTTTTCGACAAACTAGTAACTAATACTGTAAAATGATGATGATGATGATGATATATCATTATACTGAATGAATTGTTGTGATTGAAATTGGAAGGTTGTTAATTAGTTTACAGATAGTGACGAGAAATGACTGCGGGTTAATGTGTAGCAACCGTTATATTATCTTGTGTAATTAATTACAGGCCAGTTCAATGGAAGGTGACGCGTGGGCGATGAGTTTACACCATGCTGAGAATACACTGCTACAACACGGCAGCAGACGGAAATCATTTTCAATTTTAAAATGTCTACGAGATACTCACCTTGATTTCCCGCAATCGCCCATCACTAATTACATCTTAAAAACGCTGCTGTTGTTCGAGTGTGAGAAGCATTACAACGAATTTGAGTGGGAGGAACGATTCATTGGTGATCGAGTCATCGGTACAAACTAACTTATCACCATTTATTCTTTTCATTTTCTACTAATCATTTGAAATGTCTTCGATAAGATGTCAAAAAACTAAATTATATCACAAACACGTTACCAAAACTACTATTACTAATTGTTCCAGCAAAAAATTTTCCGACACAAGCACCGACTGCTTCTTTTCTTTCATTTATAAGCAAGGAGTAGAATAAGAATTTACTAATTATTAGACTCATTTACTAATATTATGACTACCTAAAGTGTTGATTACTAAGCATACCACTGAATGAAATTTACAAACGAGCACTGTATTGTAAATCAGTTTACAACTCAATAAGCATATTAACACGAGTCCATACTTTCTAAAACTACTAAAATTTCCTATATTCTTTTGCTTAATCGACCTCTCAATGCACAATCCACAGAGAAATCATGCAAAAAACAGTTTCTTCTAGCTACTTGAAAAACACTTAATAGTGTTTTTAAATATGTTAAGCATTATTTAGCACCAATTTTCTAACTTTAAGAAACTGAAATAGAAACTAGACTTGATCAACAAAGTACAAATTCATATTGTGACTGATTTCAGGTGTGCTTTTACAGCTGGTATCTTGTTTACAGTGTCGGAAATGTCCACATTACTTTTTGCCTCAATTAGACCTTCTTAAAGGAGAACCAACACATCTTCTCGATCAAAGCGCTAAGATTACTTGGAATCTTGTCAGACAATTGATCCTTAATGTACGCGCTCTTGAATCCTTATAATCCCACTGAAGCCCTGCCTTCTTCTTCTCTTCTTGCCTTTCTCAGCAAACATTACTCAACTAACTATTCACTGTTTCCTTAACCGCAATACTTATACACCACACCAGTAAATTGAAAAACAAACATTTAGATTGAAGCGACATTTAGTATCATGCTTTGAAAAATAAAAATAAATTCTTTTTTCGTTTTTTTACACTTTTAAAAACAGCATTTCAATTTCTGAAAAAATGTGCTTCAGTTACAAGTTGACCTTTTTCCAGTCTTCGACCTAAGTTTTTGAGATGAATAAGAATTCGCTGTGCTGATTTTTTTCTCAAACATTTATATACATATATATAAATAAATATTCTCATTCTTAATTTTGTTAGTTCTCAAATAAGTTTACTTGTAGTCACATTAAAGCTGTGATTGTAATGCTCAATTGAACTGAACCGATGACTGCTTATTATATTTGTTGTACTTAAAAACTTAAATGTGACGGAATAAAATATGCACACCCTCTACGACATTTGACCCCTACCTTCTCGTAAGAAATCATATTTCTGTCCACGATACAAGCAATAAAAAACATTAAGCAGCAGGAAAGTTATCTGCATATTTCAGTGATTACTTCTCAAGAAATCTTCAAAACACTGGAACTCTTATACTTGAAAAAATGTAGTCAGATGAACTTTAAGAAATCAAAAACATATAAAAATCAGAGGTCGGAGATGAACAGAAGAAGAATATTTTTGATCAATTTATTACATGATAGGATGATGGTAATTTTGAAAAATTAAATAAAATATTATTTGTCCAAAAAGAGATACGTTTCATCAATTTACTTATTTCTAGCTAGATAAACTTGATTTTGAGCCTGAAAACTGAAAAACCAAAGTTATACCTTAGGATCCTGCTCCTTATAAAGGGGATCATCTTCATCGGCATCAAAGTAGAGTTCATAATTAGTTATTGAGAGAGTTCCTGGTACCACAATACCAGGTGCAATGAGTTTCGCTACTGTTCCAAAAGTTGCTTTTTCTAAAAATTCATAATCTGAACTCAAATCGTGCAATGACAATAGTCTTTTGATAACTTAATATTTCCGTGTAAGCCATGAACGTTTCTGATAACAGATATTTTTCTTGCATCATGAATTTCAAATTTCAGTTACAACTAAATACTTATAAACCACTATTTTATAAAAAATACATTCAAATTATATATGTCAATTAATCAGACTGATCACTATGTAATGGTCTGTACAACAATGAAATTTTAAAATATATTTCATGACATCCTTATAAACTATTTCCAGCTCTGCCAAAAATTAATTCATTCACAAAACGATAGTATCAGCAAAAAGTTTTTATGAAGATGCGGATACTAATTTGGTAATGCTAGTGATGATAAAATAAAAAGAGTACTGATAAGCACTGAAGAAATACATTGCAGAAAAAACTGAAGGATTACTTCAATCGATCATTTTAAATGAAAGATTTCTCGATAAAGCTGAGCATCAATACATTTTAATGTGCTGACAGTAGAAAAATGTTTAAAACAAAATAACGTCTTTTGGTTTAAAAATTCCTCACAAAGTTATCATATCTTGTTGCTGTAAGTTTTTTACAATTACGGCCAACGTTATTCCTGAACTGCGAGCAACAATTCGAGAATAAGAATAGCATAAATAGTTCAGTGTGGTGTTAGAAGATTTTCAGAAAGAGGTTCAAATAAATAGTAACCAAAAACTATAACAAAAGCTAGATCTCAGCTATTTAAATGTCGTTTTAAGATTTAGTCCTAGAGACTGAAATGTTCTGACTCAACTTTAGATATAAATTTTACATTAATCTCGCTTCACTATTTGTATAAAGCATCGCTCTTACTAAGTGATAAACGTCATCAATTCTGCCGTAATTTCAGCAAAAAAGGAGAAAATCACACCTGATTTCACGACAGCAATTAATGAAACCAGATTAGCAGCATAAATAATCTTTTGAGACAATGCTGAATTTGCAAAACAGTAATAATTTTTAAAGTTCTGTATTATTAAAACTATATCGAATCATTTCTCAAAATAGAATAAATCAACTTCAATCAATGATGATTTGTTATTCTCAAAGCTGATGTGAAATTCAAATAAAATTTTTGCTCCAGCCACCCAAAAAGCATATAAAAAATGATTGAGTGAAAAACATTTTCAGCGTTCTCAGAATATTGGATTCGAAATTTCAGCATCTTAAATACTGACTGGGAATAGGTGGAATACATAACTAAAATAATAACAACCTATCACTCAAAGAATTTCGCACTACGAATTTCACAACTATGAAATAATTTTATAATATTGTTGAAAATCTCGAATTCACGAGAAGTGCAACGTCAAGTCATGAAAGATATAAAACGTAAAAAACCAATTCTTTTTTGTATAGCAGTGTGGTGCAGTGCCATATAATATACTATAAAGTAATGGGTCGACAACTATGGTACCAATGTGTCTAGAAGCAGATGTTCATTAGATAGGTGAAGAGCAAAAAAGATAATTATAGATTCCGTAAGAGATGCCATGTTAATTTGTATGTCGTTTCCGTGCTGGGAAAAAAAACATGTCGGTCAGTAATACACATAACTGCATTTCTTAATACAAGTACGAACTTTTCTAAAGATATAAGTAAACCTAGAAATTATTAATTTTTATGAAACTTTTCATAAATCCGAACCATTTATAAAAAAGAAACCCAAATAATTTCTTTGACGAAATTATTGATCGGTAAATTTACTAACGGTATTTTTAACAAAGAGATCATAGAGGAAAAAAGTACTACCATTTGTCATAAGAGAATATGAACAAAAACTGCGTAAGTTTTCTATCAAAATATCATTTTCCAAATCTACTTGTTAATTATTAACATATTTATCAAAATTATTCAGTAAAAACTTGGTGGGCATGAACAGAATCATTAAACAACAAATAGCAATAAAATTTTATCTAAAAAAAGGTTTTTTCGATTATATCAGATGATTTTTTTTTGTTTCACCTTGACACAGCACAGCTGAGAAAAATTAGAAGTCAGAAGTTTTTTCTATATAATAAACAGAAATCCAAAATTTTACCTTTTTGTAAATCATCAGGTTCAGATGCCCATTTTTCAAAATCTTTTTCATCGACAAGTTCACCCAAAGCAGAACCAGCTTTCAAAGAACCCAATGAAATCAAACGACGTGCTACTAAATCTCTTAATAAATCTTCTCGGGCTTTTTCCACCTAAAACAATCAGTGATGAATATTTTTTTCTTAAAAATCTTTAAAAAATAAAATTTTTTCTAAATTATAAATAAAATTCTTAGTTTAAAAGTAATTCGAGTAAATAAGCAAGTTTACAAAATACCAAACGACAGTTCCCATTCTATAATGGATTATTTCAATTCTGAAATTTTAACAGTGTCTTAGAAATAAATGTACCTCGCTATCAGAAGATTTGGTTTCTATTATAGTTTTAAGACGCGCTGTTGAATGACAACAACCATAAGCATTGCGCACAAAACGCTTGCGACGTCTCGAATCATCCTCCCAAACATCTAATTTCCAAAAAGTATCGCTGAAAAAGGAATCAAAATTGTATAATTGACAGTTAAAAATTTAGGTATTGCAAATAAATTCCCTGTGCTCACTGTACCATAGCAAATACAAAAAAAGTGAGTTAAAGTTGACTTACAGATGCTGGCTTGAATCAGCCCACGCACCACCAGGATTTAAAAGTAATGCTGTCAATTTTTGTAACAAACGTGCTGATACAAGCAGATCTCTTCGTCGATTAGCTGTCACCAGATGGTCATTAACCTGCCCTTCTTTTCGACGTCTATGCATTTGTTCGGCTGCATCACTCTGGAAAGTTTTCATTGAATCAAGATTTAAGCAAACGCAAAACATAAGTTTCAAACTTGATAAATGAAACATACTTCAAACTGAGCATGCTTACTAACGTCTTCAGCTCGTAAACGATTCAATATAAAGTCCGCTTCATTTGCAACTCGCAAAATGTGATCACGTGTTGCATGCGCCATTAAACGACCTAAAAATATGTAGAATACAGTTTGCTTAAAGTTCAAATTACAGCAAGCACAAAAAATTATTTAGGTCACCTAAAATCACTTTACTGACTAAAATATATTAATATTCTGCAGAATACAAAGTAATAAAAACTACCATCGATGATAATGAACTGGAAAAAAAATAAAAAATACTCTGACTTGTGCACACTTTTATAATGGTACTACTTAATAAACAAAATAAAGTTTTAGTTAAGAAACAAGATTAGAATCGTGGTTCACAAATCTTATGAAAATTTTAGCCATCAGATGATCTAAAAGAAACAACTATTTTGGAGGGATAAGTAAATTTTCAATATTGTTCGCGAACAATAATATGGCCCAAACAACAACTTAAGTAAGCAAATAAGACAGTTAATTAAACAGTGGTTACGTAATCAATTCCTCACTTCAGTAATCAAATTACCTTCATTGACGAGCTCAATAAAAGCTAATCCGGCATGCTTTTGTAAAGATGTTTGCCACTCTTGCGAACATAAGAGCATAACTAATTCTATTACCGACCCCCCTCGATTTTTCATTGTCTCCATAACTAAATTAAAGAAGTTTACTTCATTCATGGTTTGCAATAAAACAAGAAAAAAAAACGCAAAAACTGATTTAAACCATAAACCTAACCTTTAGTGTCATTCATAATCTCCTGTCCATGAGTTCCTAATAATGTTTTTTGCAGATATGAACGAAAATCTGACAGAATTTCCCGAAGCAAAGGAGCGGTTGTTTCTAAAGCTTTCTGTAGCTTCTCTGTAAGATATATTCGTCTCTCATCTGTCTCTAGTTCACGACTAGCAAGGCTATTATCCTGTAATCTTCACTTAGAAAACTGGAAGTTCAGAATTTTTTGAACACAATGAAGACTTGAAATAAAATGATCACAAATTCTAAAGCAAATAGAAAAATTCGAATAAAGCTCATTGAAAGCACAAACTTTGAAGCTATCAAGATGATGCTGCCTGTAAACATTATCCTGCTCCATATTTTTGTTCTTTTGCTGTTGTGAAAGTGACAAAGCTTCTTCAATGTCAATATCATCACCAACAGTACTATTCTGCTGGTCAGAACAGTTAATTTCTTCAGCACAAGACCCATTTGTTTGTCTCAGACTGCTGCAAACATCTGCAAAAGAGAATATAAATAAAAAAGGGACAAATAATTGAAACTTCAGAATTAATAAAATTAAGGCATTAAAATCTCTAACACACACTTTTGCTTGAGCCCCCAGTAACTGCTGTGTCGAAGAAAGGACTTGGAGTAGTTGGTGGCTCTAAAATGTCCCTATATCTCGATACCATCAGAACGGACAATAAATATGTGATTGCAAGCGCCAGAAACTGCGCTTGTCGATTTTCCTCCTAAACAAGTTCTAGGCATGTTTTTTCATGTTCGGTGAGAGCCAGACTAAGTTTTTCTGATTAGATTAATTATTCATTTTCTGAACATTTACCTTCAAAGAAACTCATTCGTGTAAAAATAACATTGGAAAAAATTTATACGTAAAATATGATTTACTCACCATATCTCGATATATTACTCCTCTCAGCCGTTGCAAATCAATTTCTTGCAACAAATGTTCAGGGTCTGTGATTTCTTCTTTCCCTTCCTGTAAAATTGAACAAACAAATTATAGAAAACAGAAAACACAAAAAGCAATATCTATTGCAATGCTGACCACCTCAACAGCACCAAATACAAATTTCGCTATTTGTTGAGCACGTGTGTTTTGCTGGAGATCCAAACGCGATGTACTACCAGCACATATTCTCATACGACAGGCAAGTATATTCCGAACAGCTATTGTTGAAACTGTAATTTAGTAGTCTGCTTTTTCGTACACTTTTATCATTCAAGCAAAGCACTTAAAATTGAAATTGATTGACATCAAGTAAGTTTTACCAAGGCGTAATGTTTGTCGCAAAATACCACCGTTAGGCATATTTTTCTCTTGTTCCAGATCACTAAAACTTATTCCAGACGAAAAAATGAAGACATCAGTCAAAAAAGCAAAACGAGCTAAAAGCCGAGCAGCATTACCCAAATCTAATCCTTGATTAGTCGAATCGACAATCTCCAGCTCACTCTGCAAAAAAAAAAAAAAAAAAAAAAAAAAACTATATTAAAACAAAGTATCAACCATATATAAAAATTGTACTATTTTTTTTCTTACGACTCATAATTTTCTAAAAATTTACGTTAGGAGATGTGGCAGCAGCAAGAAGGGGTAGAACTCCACCACATGCCATAACCAATGAATCAATAAGCTGGGATAAGACGTGGACACAATTAGCAACGAATATATTATTTTCACTACTATTCACAGCATCTAATAGAGCTATCGTGCCCCTAAAAATAATTGTCAAACGATTTTGAATTAATACTTATTCTTCAACATTCTCGTTCTTGATTTTTTTTTCAACAGAAAGAGATTTGCATGCTTTCTTTAGAAAATAAAAGCATAACAAATAAATCTGAAAACCCGAACTTTTTCCATTCTTCTGTAGTCTTTTCTACAGAAATCAACAAGTCATCAAGTAGTCTCAAATGAACATTCGACCAGCAAAATTCAGGAGTGCGATAGATTGAGGTTGGATGATCAGCCAATACTTCTCTCTCTTTATTCGAAGATTCATTCTTAAAATACTCAAAACTGCTTAAGCAATTTACTATATACGAATATGAAAAGATCGAATGACAAGAAACCAACATCAGTTTTAGCGACAGATGAAATAAGTCTCTGAACCAAATCAAATATTACATCCGTTTCACGTTCACTGCCATTATGAAACTCTGTTCGATAATGCTCCCAAGATACCTACAAACGTTGAACTTGAATATTATCCTTAATAAACCACTTTTTTTGGACAAAAATAATTTTAAATACCGATATTCAACATTTTCAAGGCTAATTCTACTAATTAAAGCACAAAAATTTAGTGATAAGGACATATAAATCAGCATGATGATGAAAATTAGTGTCCAAAATTTAGCGAATTATTTACATAAATATTGTTCTATGTTCGAAAATACAATACACTAAATACTGTTTTTCATTACGAGAATCACTGATACAATGGTTCATGTTTCATCAGCGATTCTTCGCGCAAATTTCTTTAAAAAAACAAAATTTATACCTTTGAATGAGCAATAGCAAGAGTATCAACCCAAACCCTCCAACCTCCATATTCCAAATATATAGCGTGAAACAGAAGTTGTGCAAAAATGCGGTAAACGAATTCACTAATCGTATATTCCTCTTCATTTTGCGGAGAAATATAAATTAAAGAAATAAGCCATTCTTGCCACACACTCATTTGCAGAATTGTACGTCTGTTATCGCGTGAATTTTCACACATTTGTAATATATCTTCAAGGAAAATTCGTTTCACCTATAAAATTTAAAATGAAAAATTTCTCAAGAATTGATATGACGAAAAGCAAATTGACTATAAAAATAAATCCGAAATTTTCAAAGCTTTCGTCTGAGAAACTTGATGTCTGTCACCAGATTTTTCATATAGTATTAACGACTTTTGCAGTGACTTCTGTCTCGAATCCCCATTTGTTCGCTTCAGTTTTATAAATTATAAAATACTTAAATACATGTAAATAACAAATCTTTATAGATAGCACAAACTTTATTTCTTGCTGTTATTTAGTAGCCTAGTTAAAATTAATTGATATGGACACATACTTAAGTATTTTAAAAATTTATAGGGTCACTAAAAAATAAAGTAAAAAAGGAGATAAAATTCAAAGATAACTTCATTTTTGAATTTCGTTAACATAGACTATTATCGAACCGATAGCATATTTTTCACGGAACAACTCACATTCATTAATTCTGAACAAGTTTCGCCCTGAGTGATCAAATTTGCAATAACTTTGAGCATTGATGGATTTTCAAATCTTGAACTTTCGCTCACTGGTGCATGAACAAGATAACTTATTGTCGGTGTCATCTGCTCAGTGAGAATTTCAAACAATACATTGTATGTTGCCAAAGTCAGATGACTAGCATTTAACAAAAGTCGATCAGTAAATAAAGACAATAAATTAAGATTTCCAATTGAATCGGCTTTCCGTCTAAAATAGTTTTTAAAAATGACTTCCACTTAATGCATTCAAGAAATTTTCGAAGAAAAAATACCATAGGATAAGCAATTTGAAAGATTTTGAGTAACATGAGAATTTTCAACTTGAAAGTATTCCGATTTTTACTGCTTTCCTACAGCATAAAAACAAGAAACTTACTTAGCAGTTGAACGACAGACAAAATAACCAAATATCTTCAAAGCTGGAATACGAACAAGTTCATTCGTAGAACTGATTAACTTAAATACAACTGCAAGTCCCTTTTTACGATCGAAGGCTGGTATCATCGCTGCCGGCTTATCACACAGTAAACGAGTAACAAGAGCCAGCACATCATACAAATTATCATCCTTTAATATTTCATTTTCAAGTCTTTACGAGTGAGACAAAATGAATAATATCAATATGCGGTATATCCATATTTTCTCAGTCATACCAAATATATTCATTTGATTCCAAGGAAAACAATCAGAACCAAAATTCAATTATCACCTCGTTAACAGTGGCAATAAAATTCAACAACGCATTGAATTCACTGTCACGATTCATAACAGCATTCTCTTTAGGATCAGGCATACAAATTAATCGAGAAACGAAAGACAAAATATGTGCACGTATCGTTACCACATCAGTCCTGGATATTCATTAACAAGTTGGCTATCATTAAAAGCACTGACCATGAATGCTGCTCAAACCAGTGGAACGGTAACTAACGTTTTACAACTAAAATCCTGTTACAACTTGACAAGCAAAGAATATTTAGACAACGAACCCATTCCTATATCAAACCTGTTATGCAGAGCACATTATCAATAAAAAATTCATCGTAAATAAATCGAATTTCGGTTATATGACAAATTTTCTATATTTTTGGCTCACATTTTTGTATGTATGATTATTTTTTCCACGGGCAAAGAAAGTTAATATAAAAGCTCACCGAGAAAGACTTCCCTTACGTTTCACAACATCATAGTATGAAGGCAACTGCGGTTCAACAATCCAATAATATATTTTAACAGCATGTAACATTTCAATTACTGCAGCGCAACGCTGTACAAGCAGTGAAATAGAAACACTTGACAGAAACTCGTTTGCCAAATAACTATATAATTGTGCTTGAATCTAAAAACTTTCTATAAAGAATCCAGTATCATCAATTACATAATGAAAACATCATATAAGCTTTTTCTTCACAATATGCATGCTGATAACCGAATAAATAAAAATCTTGATATTATTTACCACAGTATCAGCTCTACTCCAAAGTTCTGGATTGAAAAGAATATAATCGAAAAGATGCTTTAACAATGTTGTTCTTGAAGGAGATGCCATCAAATACTTAGAAATACCAATGATTATTCTCATTACATCCTCATTCAAATTTGATGGAGACGCCTGCATTAAAGAATTAATCACTCACATATTTAAACAGCAAACAAATAATTTTAAATTGAACAAATCTTGAAAAGAATTAAGGCAAACAACTTTTTATACTTACTTCATGTAAAGCTTGAGATATTACAAGAAACGCTCTGCTATTATACAGTTGCTGTTGAACATTTGAGCCAGTCCTTATCAACAGATATATTGCTGATAGTAGTTTCGAACTGAAATTTTGAAGTACTTCCTCCACTAAAAAATTAAAAATGTTATTCACAAAAGACCAAATTAATAATTTCACGGCGAAAATGAAAACTGCTGGCGAGAGAATTCTAAAAAGTTCTAAAAATTAAAAGTTAAAGAAGTTACTTAAAGAAGTCAATTTTTTTGCCCACTAAGATCTGAATAAAAATATCTATCTGATCTAAACAAAAGCCACAGTATAAATCTGAAGCCTGATGTACCAGCAGTCACGATTTATTTACTCAAACAAGACACCTGATAGCTGAACTACAGAGAATACTGGTTCTACATCGTCTATCTCTTCGATGAATCAACTAACTTCAATACTTTTTTTTCACAAGATGTACGTTGAAAGAAAACAGTTCGTTTTCCATATAAACGCATGTTATTAGAAATTTGTGAAACTTTTGATTAGTATACTTCTTAAAATCCTTGAAAATGTCTACGGGCTGCAAAATGATAATTATTGTAAATCACGGGAAATGGAACCTAGAATATAAAAATACTTTCAAAATGAAAACCATCAACGAAATAAGAAACAATATCGAAAATTAAATCATCAAAATAAAGTCTATTTCTACATTTTCATTAAAATAATCAAGATAATCCAGAATCAGGCAAAAATAAAAATTAGTTACCAAAAACGATATTCGTTTTATAAAAATAAAGAAATAAATAACATTTTACGACTGAAAATGCTCGCAATATAGTTTCCTTCCTTATCGATCAAGATCTCGATGAAGAATAGCAATAAGAAGTAACTCAAGCAAATACAAAAAAATAAAGACCTATTTAAAAATATAATAATGAACCATGCATGAGATATTCAATGTTTTAATACTTTTTATGAATACAATTCTTCATATTTAGTTTCCAAATTACATTATTTTTGAGCGCTTTTTTGTAACAGAATTTTTACTATTTCTTATTCTGAAGAGCACATTAAAAAGCTTGAAATCTGAAAGATTACCAAACATCAATTGTCCGATCGCTGCAATCACTCTGAGGAAGGTCCAGTTGAGAAAATAATGGCAAAAGCATCTGTACACCACCCAAAGAATGTAAAGAACTATGAATTGAATAGGTTTTAACCACTTCTACTCCCTGAAAAAAATTAGCCACAAAAAAATTAGTCCAATTACATGATTCATCTCATGAGAAAACATAACTATGCTAAGAATTTCAAAATAAACAAAATCGAAAATACCTCTTTCATAATCGCATGCGGAACCTGAACGAAATACTGAGCACCTGTTTTAGGAGCCGAATGCAAGCATAACTGTCCATCACAGTTTTTTGGTGAATACGCTATGACAATTGAAGCAGAAATTTTTCCATCGAAAAGAAACTGAAATGCAATGTTTAGATAAACTTTTCTCATTAAAAAGTAAAAACGCAAGCTGAATATCATACTCAACCTTTTTGTCATTATCAGACAGGTCAGTTTCAGCTTCATGTCGAAAACAACTTTGGTATGAAGGTCCCAAGCAAAAAAGTGCATTAGCTTGCTGTGGAGTTATAGCTTCCGAAAATACATACAATGCTGCTGTTTGCCCACAAAATGGCTCTTCTCCATCAGGACCGCATCCAATAGTACATTTGTCAAAATGATCTGTGGTTGAAACAAACCTAAAAACAGCAACATCAATTAGACATAGATACAGATATGTTTACTTAAATCTAAACATAAGATACCAGGATACGTCAAAAGATTCGATCATTTGACCATCAAGGAAGCATTGAATTTCATTTTTAGACCAACGAGAATAAACGTGCGCAATAACAATATGATGCCACCTGAAAAAACTCGTTACGATTTTCTGTAAAAAGAAATTTTTAGTGCCAAAAAAAGAAAAATAACCTTCTAGGCGTCAGCTCGAATCTTATGCATCTTACTATTTCCTTTCCGATAGCTCTAATACAACTGACAACTAAGCAATTGCCCATAATATAGCAATTATATCCAACTCCTTTCATCGTTCGAAAACTGCAAAAAAGATATTGACATCAGTTTAAAAAAAATTGAAGAGAACAAACCTAGCATTTAAGAATTTTGAGAGAATTACTTCAAAACAAACCAATATATATATGGACGTTCCTTCTCAAAGCTAACACTGTTTAGAGGATCCATTTTAAACCATGTACAAAAACTCCAGCCATTTTGATAAGGCCATTTCGCCAGAGGAGGTAACGCAATACCCTTGAAGTAACAGAATTTTATTTGCTTGCTAGCAATTACAACGTTATCTTTCACATGGAAACGACACCAATCAATGCTATATAGAAAACTAACCGCGTTAAGCACACCAGGAAATGAGAAAAAAACATCTGCACCATCTCGCTTTGGTATTTCACCTAATACATCCAAAAGTTTGATCGCATTTTTACACTGCAATTTAGAAAGTAATATTTTATTTAGTGAATAACTGTTGCGAAAAACTTTGCAGTATTTCAGGCTTCTGACTCACTATTTATTTTTGCAAAATAAACAGCAAAAAATACAAAGAATATACCCATCGCCCATTCACTGCTTTTAGTGCTCGAAGAAGTCTCTTGGTTTCCTTGACGGTAATACTATAAGTAGTAAGTACACCAAGAAGCTGAACTAAAAGATCCGAAACAACTGCATCAGTATCTGATAATCGATCCAAAATCTGAATCACAACATCTTTCTAAATATTTCAATTGATCAGCAAATAAAGTCTGTCTGTTAATAATATTGAACTAACTTGTGATGTAAGTCCAATAGTCGAACAGGCCTGCATATTACGAGTACTTTTTTTGATGACGCCAATAAATACACTCCATACTTCTGCCTAAACGCCATACAAATCTCATTAAACTGAGAGCAGCAACATATTGATCTAGTTCAAAGACTAGATTTTTTTGAAGGGAAAAGAACAATAAATTAACAACCTAATGAAAGTTTTTGAAGTCTTACAAACTTTTAGTAGTGTTTCTGAAAATTCAAAAATTTAAACATGATAAAATTACCATTAAACGAGGCGGAGCAACGTCCAACAAGTGGAGTAAACGAACAATATTTTCAGGGGTTTTAATGATGAAATTGGACTCAATATCAAAAACTCCCTCTACGAGCTGAAAAAATTACAACTGAATCATGTTGAGAAAATAAAATAGTGAGCAATATGCAAATGCTACGAATTATTTAAACTAAATGATCAATTTGACAAAAAACCACTCTGTCTCTTTAAACTAACCGTGTTGAAGACTGAATCAACAACTTCCTCGTGTGTGAGAGTTTCATTTTGCAATCCCTTTAGTAATCTTTTAAAAGTTTCGTCAGGTGCTTCATCTACAGAGTGAATCACCACAGTGCCACTTCCTACTTCTTTCTTATCCACATGAGATTGTTCACCGAAATCTTGTGTATCCTAAAGTAGCAATCTATAATAATACATTTATAATCACAATATATTGTGATAAAAAGGTGAAGATAAGAAAACTTCATAATTTCATGAACATGACACATTAATACTTATTTAAAAAGTTCTAACAGTATTTGAAAAAACGTCAAAAGCACTTATTCCTCTTATAAGAATCAATATTCACACAATTATTCAAAGAGATTCTGATATAATCGATTTTGAATGGAGAAAATCTTCACTTTCATGCAATTTTACTGAATGAAGCAATATATTGATAAAAAGGGTGGAAACCAAACGATTCTAAAAATTATCTTCGAAATTTCTGAATACGTCAAAAAGTCATTTATTTTACCACCTTTTTCTTCTTTTCTTCTTTCAGCAGCCAATCTTTATGATCTTTTGTATTGTCAAGACTTTGTCTTCCAGTACCTTGTTCAGAAACTTCATACAAGTCAGCTTTGAACGAAGAACTATGAACTGCCGGTAATATGTCTGAATTATCTAACGAAACATCTTCCATCTCATCTTCTCTTTCATCATCACACATATTCTGCAAGTTTGCTTCAAATCACTTTTGTGTTCTATGTTATATAGAAAAAAATTTACAGTTTCAATTTTTATTTCATAATTTGAATTTTTCATCATTTTACGAATTATATGCAATAATACAGTTCGGCATGGGGAGGAAAAAAATCATCAGTAAATAGATGACAAAATTTTTAACCGTAAACTGATAAGATACAAGGAAAATTCCCAGAATGAATCCAAATAAAGATAGTGATTCACTAATTTAGACCTTTCACTCTGTTGATTAGTAATTACATCTAAGAAAGCATACCGCAGCTAATTTAGTGGATGCATAATTTTCGAAACTTTCTTCTTGATCATTTCCATTTGTTGCTGCTTTATTACGGCTATCAACTACTTCAAAAGTAGACATTCTCAAAGAATTCAGCAGTCTTCCTTCACTCTCGTTGTCACTTCCTTTACCTAAAGTACATTACGCCTGAAACTTGAAAATATCTGAAAAGTTCATACACAGCCTCAGATGTTATTCTGCCAGTACAACCACCAATACAGCCACATACTATGACGTATGCTGAATACGTTAATCACAAAAAACCTGTAAAAAAATGAGATACAAGTCTGTGTGTAAAAATAAACAATGTGAAAGAACTAATTTGATAAATGAAATATGTTACCACAATTAGCAAAATAACTAAATCATGCTCTACGTAGACGAAGAAATATTCTACATCATGCATTTAATCCTATGTAAAAATCGACCAAGATTATAATAGAAGCTAATTATTTTAAATATCACCCAGTAATACTACTGCAAGTCAAATATCCTAATGCAGTCAAATAAATTTAACTTCGATGATGTCAGAGTTCAATAAACACTGGCACCAAGTATATCAGAGTGACACTAAACATGTGATACACGTGCCGACCGTAACATATCTTTACACGGTTAAATTAATGTGTATAGATAGTTGTATCTCTTGTTTTTATTGTTATTTGATTACTGGTACTTTTGTCAGATTCATTAGTGATTAAAGGTGTAAAGGTTGCGATTTAGGTAAATTAAGTCAGTACTAGTTTAGTACAAATTCTTCCAATATATATAAGTTCCAAAAACTTTAATGTCATTATTGAAGTCAATTAGCAAAGACAGAGAGAACTTCCTGTAGTACATTGCAGATGGCAGATCTGTCTACCCACTTTAATTACGTAGTGCCCAGATCAGGTTTTCAGCGCCATCCACAGCAGCAACTTTTGCATCAGTTTGCTGTTCTTGTTCAGTGTCCAAATTGTAATTTCTGCTTTCATGTTGCTGGCTTCAATAACTGTCCACAACAGCATCATTATGCTCAGCAAATCACATATGTTCCTGTATGTATTTTAGTTTTGAAAGTATTTTTTCACAGTTATAGGTTGTTATTATTATACAAACATGTAGCATAATCAGAAAAATTATCCCAATTGCCTCAATTTTAATTGACGGAAATAAATTTTTTTTCATTAAAAGTTTATTAGAGAAGGCTACCCTACAGTAACAAGAAATTAATTTGCCGAAAAAGATTAAACGGTGTAGATTAAAGACAGATTTATAAAGACAGTTCAAAAATGGCAGTTTAAAGGTATTTAATAAATCACGAATTCACAAATATTATCCCACACTATTTGTTGAACAATAACCCACCAAATTATCAGTGAAATTGCGTATTAGTTTGAGAAACAATAAGTTTGAAGTTATTGAAAAATATCATGTATTTGAGAACAGCAATGATTAGACTCAGTAATTTTGCCTTCTGTCATATTTATTGAAACATAAGTGAAGAAAAGGAGCAGTAATCAGTAAATCTATCTTATACTGGAAATGAAATTAGTTAAAAGCTAATAGTGTGTATTTGTTCTCTTTTTCATTTGTAATATATTTTCTTGAGTTTCTTTTTTCAAGTTAAAATTTATTTGTTTTTATCGTAGCGTTTTGCAAAATTTGATTAAAAAAGATAAACCACTTGCAATAATTTCTTGCAGAGATTCCCATGCGGTGTTAGTTATTCGCAACAAGCAACATATCAGCAGCATTTTCAGCCATTTCTTCAGCATTCTTGTGCGCAAAATAGCATACAATCTGTTGAGACACAGTCAGTTGTCAGTTCTTGTCAATTCAGTATTAATCAACCACATCTTGATTCAGTTGAGAAGACTCATTGGCTTTATGACACACCGTCTAATGTACAGGAGGATATGTTTAATAGAATTCGAGATATCCTCATCGATATTTTAAATTCAGGAATCGCTCAGGTTATTTTTTGGGATAATAATGATCAAATGTATGGTTTCGTTATTATGCCTTCATTACGTTAACTGCGGCCTCATTTTCCGAATTTATTTTTTAATGATTAGTGTTCTCGTACATGTGTAATTATGTGTTGGATGTGGACGTCAAACTTTTTAACATTTTCAGTTTGGTGTAACAATTAATGAATTGATGGCACTGTTAGAGCAGTCGTGTTCCAAATTTAATTTGACAGTACCATTACCATTACGCTCCAATTTCAAAGCATTTTTACGATATAGAATGACAGATTATATTGAGATTCAAGATGATATGTATCGCTTTCGACGTTGGAGACCATCTATTCGGGTATGGGGACTTTGTGGGTAGTTTTTATATCTTTCCTTCAATTTTGACTTCGTTGCTTTTAATTGATAATTGGACTGACTATAAGTTATTTTTTCTTGCAATTTTTTCTAGCATCTTATCAAAAGTGACAAATTTAAAAGAGTCTTAGATTATATGGCACTAATTCTTCTGTAAAATAACTGCTTCTCAATATTAAATAAGCAGTTACTTTACTGAGTTATCTATACTGTCATGAATAATTTGGCTTTTTTCATACAGGGGATTTCTTTTTTTTTTTTTAATTTCACATTTTCGCGTATTAAAGTATTTAATTGAGTAAGGTAATCTAAAGACTACTATCACTCATAATTAAGTGTGATAGGAATCAAAAAGTGTTTAGAACATGTGTTAAAAAAAACAATTTTCAACTGCTTACGTAGCATTGGTAGTCAGAATCTTGTTTTTTTTTCACCCAAATTTTTTTTTTACTGAATTTTAATTTTTCAGGAATTGAACGTTTCTACTGAAGCAATTAGTGAATCTAATATGCTGTCAGTCTCTGAAATCCCTTATTTATCGCATAGTAGTAATCAAGTTACTGCTGATTTTGATAAATCGTCTACTTTATCATCAAGATCTACTGGAATAGAGAAGCAAAAAGAGCAGTTCAATAAAAGTGAGGTATGTGAATAACTAAAAGAATTTTCAGGCTCCTTAAATGCAAATAGATTCAGGTTGAATTGCAAATGCTATTTTTCGCCAGGTCTTTCTTTATCATATTGTTGTTTTTCAATATCATATATTATAATCCAGAATGCAGATTAAGGAACATGAAAATGCCATGATAGATAAAATGAATGTTGCTGTTGTCAATGATCGATTTGGAGAATGTGGTGACACGTTCGATGGTCATAATGACACTCATGAAAAGGAAGAAGTATTGAAAATGTTAGTTTATGGTAGTAGCAAATCAAAAGTTTATTGTTCCAGGATTGTATTTGCATGTTTGGTTTCCTAAATTTCTTGAAAAATATGACTAAAAATATTTTGGCATCTACTTTCGAACGTGGATTCCCTTTTTTGGCATTCTTTCTTCTGAATAGTTTTAGTCTTTATTTTTAAAGGAAGAAAGTTAACGACTTCATATGGAACTGTGAAACATTTTTTTCTGGCGACGTAAAAGAGCTGATTAGATATTTACGAATGGTAGACGATTATTTCCAATATAAAAATGGCGAATTTACTTTTTCGGAATTTAAGGTTCAGCTTCTTTTCTTATCTTCTTTCTTGTTATTGAAAAACTGATTTTAACTGTAAATTTGTGAAGGAAGTTTTTGGAGAAGCAAATCAGCGATGGCAGTTTCGCGACTTGATTGAGATGGAGGCTATAAATATCGTGGATGGTGCTGATTTAAACGAGAAATCTGTTTTAGTTGTCAATCCTATTATCAGGTAGTTAATATTTCATTTTAAAACTTTATGCAGTAAGGACGAACCATCTTTCACAGTAAACAAAAAATGGTTTTTTTTTTCTTCAAAATAACCAGTCCTTTCTGAAGATCATTTTATTAGGGAAGTGAGGTTTATCGATATGTTGAAACTCGCGAAAAATCTCTATAATTTAGTATCGAATTTATCCCAGCTCTGGAAATCTGTAAAGCTGGAACTCATCGCTCGCACAGTCGTAAGTTTTTGATTTAATTATATTAGAAAACTGCATACTGTGATTTTTTTGTAGTCGCTAAATGTTTTTTGTTGCTTCAGATAATGACAGCTTTGCTGTTTTTATTGAATTTCTAAAATCAACTTTCAGGATTTTGATATTAACAGTAGAAAAACAATGGATGAGAAATATGCTCTGCTATGGGAATTACTAAGCGATTCTCCTTATCGAGATATATTTCTTATCAATGTTATTAAAAGACAGTATAATGGTAAAAGCACCTAATATCAATCAAATTATTTTTAATGTCGAGGAAAGATGTCCTCTCTAAATTTTTTTATCATTATTATCAAATATATATCGAGTTTTTGACATAAGTGATATTAGCGATTGTAAGTTAACATTAAATAATACAATATTGTTCTCATTATTTTTTTCAGGACCAGGTTTTGATGTGGTGGTACAACTTAATCCTGACTATGATGTCTCTGAAGTGTTTCAAGAATAAACATTCAAAAAATGAATTTCATCAGCAGCATGTTTTATATTTTCTTGTAGAATTTAAGTTGATAATGTTGTGTGTTGATAATTAATACCGAATGTTTTAGTCATCAATGTAAGTGTATTGAATCGCTTGTAGCATCAGTAGTTGGTGAGCGAAGAATTATGATCTCGGTTTAAGTCTTCTGCACCATTTGTGTCTTAGTGTTTTTATTTGTTTGTAATATACAGTTGATATGCTTAGTAACTGCCTTAATTTTTTTCAAATTTTGAGTAAATTTCAGTTTTCTTAACTCTGATCTCCATGTGAAAAATTTGTTTGAAATATCTTTTCACTTAATTTTAAATAATTGTTTGGTATTAGTTAATTTCTTTTATTTTGGTTTCTTTTTAGCCGTCAGATATGAATTTTTTACATTTATCCGTCTTGGAAACAAATGGTTCTTTTTCTGCGTTTTAAAAGCAAGAATAATGTTATTAATTTTATTGTTGTGAGAGCTATTCACATTTATTTTCTTTTTTATTGATTTTTGTTTGATAAATAGAGTTACACGAATAAGATGTGTCGTTAATCTCATGTGTAATTCATTTTTCGATCATAATATACATTGACGATCGCGACTTATATCAGTGAAGCTCTTGAAGTTAGGAAATGGAAGTTTTCGCATATTTGCTCATATTTTATCTTTGAGTATGTCAGCAGGCAGCTCCACTATTTATGTTTACCTTCTTTCCGTTAAGGAGAATGAAGCATGGTGTTGGTTTCTGCTAGAGGGATGTGGTCAAGATTTTTACAGAGTCTGTGGTTCAGAAGAGGTGGTTGTCTGTGTCTGTCAGCAATCTGTAAAGGAATGGTGTCAAAACGAAAACCCCTAGTCGTAATTTTGGGATGCACGGGAACTGGTAAAAGTGATCTGGGTGTTGCAATAGCCAAGAATTTCAATGGTGAAGTGATCAGCGCTGATTCTATGCAGATTTACAAAGGTTTGTGATGTTTTAAATTTTCAGACACCAAGTTTTTGGTTTGCTGACAGTAGGAACTGTCTATTTTTGGGAGAATACTACTATACGTGGTGTGATTTGGATGTTAGTCATGTTCTAGTTTTCCTTCTTAACTATGGTGGTAGTTAACTGTATGTTTGGGTCGCTGCAGAAATGTTAGTGGTTAGTAGTTTTATTATAGTTTGAATATTTTGTAACATTTTGTTTTTATTTGAAATATTTTTAATTTTCTTTGGGAAATTTTATTGTAGAATATTCCCTAAAAATTAAACTCTTGATGAAATTCTCTTTAAAATGACTTTAACATTGAAAATTATACTCCTACTTGCTAGCTAGATGCTATAATTTTTTTTGCCATGGCTGCAAACGAAAACTTTAGTAATGATAGTAAGGATGTAATAGTAATTGAAAGTTTTATTTTATGATTCAGTGTGAAGTTTGTGCTATTATACGTTTAATTTATTTAATTCTTTCTGATTAGTGTTACTCAGGTTTCAAATTATCTGATGGGCATTGTTCGTTATTTCCGAGTTTGTAATTATGAAGCATTTGCAGGCCTTGACATCGCTACAAATAAAATTACACCAGAAGAAATGAAGGGTGTTGTGCACCATATGATGAGCTTTGTTGAACCATCAACATCTACGTATAATGTACATCAGTAAGGAACCCTTATATATAGTTTGATTTGAGTTTTTTTTTTCTGAAAAATCATTTCGTTTTTTTTTCAGGTTTACTAAACAGGTATTGTTATTGCTGGAGAAACTTTGGCATGCTGAAAAATTACCTGTTGTCGTGGGTGGTACAGGATACTATATTGAAAGAATTTTGTTCAAACATAATCTAATATTTACAAATACGTACGGTGCTGATTCGTTTATACTTGGTTCAACCATGACTTTGTTGTTAATGCTAAAACAATCGATTACTATGCTTTAAAAGAGTATTCCCAAATTTTCACTAATTCTCGATTAAAACTTTTAAACATCACTTCTGATGAAATAATTCAATATTAAAATACTGAGCTTTGAATCATAGAAAATAGTCATACATTTTTCATTCCATGTTGTCATTTTGCAATTAATTTAAATTTTATTCTCAAACATTGATCTTTAAAAAATTAATTGGGTCTGATTTTTCATCTCAAAACTAATATTTGATTCATAACGTTGTTACAAATTTTTTCCAAAGTACTGAATCTTCTTTGTTTTGGTAGATGATAAATATGCCTTCGAAGACATGTCTGATGATGAGGTTTATGAACTGCTGAAACGTATAGATTTAAAATCTGCTATGCAGGTAAGCAAAATTTCTGTCTCTGTTTTTTTGTATTTAAAAAGCGCCTTTTTCCATCTTGGTGTGTGATATGAAAATCTTAAATAATATTAATTATAGTTTTAATATAGAAATAGAATGAGTCATCCTGTTTTGCGTGGGAATTTCAGCATTATTAATGATATTTTTTTACTCAGTTTTTCAGTGTGTTTAAAAGATTTGCAACAGTTTTTCATAGCAATTTTCTTATAAAGTATATAAGTTCTCAGGTGCACAAAAATAATCGTTTCCGTGTTGTTCGTGCCTTACAAATTTACTATGCAACTGGACGACGTAAAAGCGAATATTTGGAGGAGCAAAATCAAAAATTAAAATTGGGAGAAAGATTACGGTTTCCGAATTTGTTGCTCTGTATTCTAGATGCTCGTCCGGATTTGCTAGAAAACAGACTGAGTGAGCGAACTGCTAGAATGATTGAAAGGGGATTAAGAAATGAAATTGAAGAATTTTATGAACAGGTTGGATGAATTCCCCAATTACACCTTGCAAAATCAAAAATTAAAATTGGGAGAAAGATTATTTTTGCAAATTTTTGTTAACAATATTTAGTAACATATTTTAGATCAAAATAAATAATTGAAAATGTAATGAAGATACAGATATGTTATGAGCATTAGGTCCGGGAGAGCGACATACTAAATTAGGGGATAGATTAGGAAGATTGGCTAATCAGGCATATGAAAATAATTGTTTGAGAATGTTCGCTTATGATTGAGATTTATATTTCTAAATATATCATTGTTTCACAGAAAAAGCTTTCAAACTTGACGGTTTGGTGCCGGAATTTTGTTATGGTATTTAATTACATGTTGTAGTATCAGCATTGTCTCACAAAACATGGAATAGCGCAGTCAATTGCAGTTAAGGAATTTCATGAGTATCTACAATTAGATCCGGAAAAGCGACACACTGAATTAGGTGATAAGTTATTCACTAAGGGTTGTGAAGCACTGAAACTTCACACACTGCAATATTCACGAAGGCAAAGGCGATGGATTAAACACCATTTTCTGCTCGGAAATTCTGCAGAAGAAGTAAAAGCATTAGTTTTTTTGCAAGTAAAGCATTTGTGTAGGAATTTGTGTCATCTGCTCAAAATATTTCTAAATTGTAATGATCTTTTCATGTCTTCAATTACTGTTTTCCAGTTACCAAACATAAAGTTGTTGGATACCTCAGAAAACTTTCATGAATGTGTGGTCCCAGAGACTCTTCGTGAAGTTGGACGATTTTTGCATACTGTTGAAAGTAGTACCGGGGTAGCAGAAAATCAACATGGCTTTGGATTGGACCTAAATTACCGGGAACTGGCTAATCAGGTAGTAGTGTTTTGCCATTGCCATTTGACTCGAAAAAAAAGTAGATATATCTCAACATTCCGCTACATTAAGATGTACTTGTTTTTTATGCTTTGCTTCGAAATAAAATTTCGTTAATACAAAATTCTGTTTTGACAGATTGCAACTTTGGTTAAAACAAAATAAATCTGTCTTCTCAAAATTGTTTTAGATTTATCACTGCGAGAGTTGCGGGATTGATGTTCATGGTACAGTAAACTGGCAAGCGCATTTGAAAGGAAAAAAACATCATAAAATGCTGAAAAAGAACGAAAGCAGTGAGTTGAAAAATTGAAAAATCATTGGGTACTTAGTTTTGTAAAGAACAGTGTGAAGTTTCTTCTGAGCGAGCTGTAGAAAAAAATAAATCAATATTCAAGCACATCTCGAAATATTTATTTCCTGAAAAAAATGAAATTTTTTTGATGGTCAGAATCTTGTGTAGATGAAGTGAAAGAAATGCGTAATATTTCATATCAAGTCCTTGTTTAATTGCTTGTGTGACATGCAGTTGGCAACAGTTACGCTCAGATAGATCAGTTTTTGTCATATCTTATTTCCTTTTTAATAGTTAATTCTTCTGAACTCTGATTAATGCTGTTGTTCGTGAGTAATTAAAAGATAAAGACGCAAAGTGTAATTGCTTGCTATAATCCGATACATTGTATTTATTTAGAAGGAATGCGTGGATGTTATTTGTTTTGGTTAGTGTTAACGAAATAAAAATTTTACTCTTCAACAAAGCTTGTGCCGTTGTGAGAAAGTACATGGAAATAAAAAGCATACTTTCAGTTTGAAATACGATGAATATCTTGCTCATTTTATTTCAAATGCATTCGCGAAAAAATGTGTGGATGGGAAAAAAATTGGATGTTAAATGTTGAAGAATTACACTGCGTGAAAATTAAACGTATTGCTTTGTATTTCAAGAACTGATTCTTGCAACTAAACAAAGGGTGATTAATTTTTGATAAATGCTTCAGTCAACTGCAAAATGATAATGATATTCATAGTATCCAGCAGCTTGAAGATAAAGATTTTAATACTTGCGCTTACTTATGTGCATTTGTAGTTAAAGATATACGACGTTATAATTTGCTGGGAGTGCAAATTATTTGAATGATTTAATGGTGATTTGCATAATTTTTTAAGAACATTACACTGTGAGTAAATGCGAAAACCATAATTAGCTGTAGAAGACATGCCTTCAAATAATGTGCTTGACATCTTACATGATAAATGATTGTGAGGAGAGAAATACTCCCTAAAAAACTTCACTGTTCAATGATAAATGCTTAGAAGCTCAAATTCTCGGAACTCTTACATTATTCATATATTTTCATGAGATCAGATGACGGGTAGGATAAAATTTTGTTTGTCTTAAATTGTTTAGATTAATTTTTTGAATGGAAAAGTAGATGAAAGTGAAATTTTGAAGGCAACAATGCTTATATCAAAACTCGAATCGCAGAGTTGGGAATATGGTGATATACCGTAGTACTGAGCAGTGTTGTAAGTACGCGAAACTTCAAGAAATGCAGACAAAGATTTTAAGAATGCTATAAGGAAAGACTTGTCACCTACTAGTAACTTTTTCTGACAGATTATTGTTGCGTATTTATGCAGTTACAAATTGCGAGCAGTTATTTGAAATTTGCTCAATGTTCAATATTTGATTGAGCATTGTTTTCGAAATTTTGTTGAATCTGATAGGCTTTAATGACTGCTTTTAATTATAACATGATTTTCTGACCTGTAATTTTGGTACGACAATTTTAGACTGATGGCAAAATCAGAATCCCACGAGCCAAATACTGCACTTTTTCTATGTTTCACATAATTCTTTATGCAAAGCACCGTCACTAAAAACTATTGAAAGCAGAATGCAACTTTATTCAGATATACCATAAAACCGCCATATTAGAACCATTCGACTTTCATTGTTGTTGCAGTACTTCACCTTGCACGTCATTATAGTGTAACAAAAAATTTGATGGAAGTAAATTGAGAGTTACTGCATTATGATTCCTGACATGAAGAGGTAATTGTATGAAATTTGACTGCAAAGTAGCTGGCAAATCTCTATGTCAGAAAAGGGATTAGTACTGGCATTCCAGAAACTGAGTGTTCCGTTTTATGAACCAGCAGAATTCCGGGTTGGATTGCGATAATTGAATAGCTGCCAAATTTATAGATACAACTAAATTTATAAATAAAAGTTTGCCAAATTTATAAATAAAAGTTTCTGATTGTCAAAAGACATCTCAATCCCCATTGTTTGGACCTCCAATTATAAAAATGTTCAAAATCCGTAACTTCGTATAATCGCATACATCCCTAAAGAAACGCTGCGATGTTTCACTCGGGATTCAACTGAAACTCACCATCACCATACACAACTCAACATCCAACACAGACCCCATGCAGTACAAAAACAGTAACAATATTAAATTTTTAATAACCTCATCACATAATACCGACTTCGATATAAAATCATCTATTCCAACACTTTCTCAACCAAAATGCCCTCGATAGCATATGTGCTCTAATTTTAACTCCATCTTCCTAAATCAGATTTACAGAAACACGTAATGTACAACCAGTAATATCTTATAAAATACTGAGTATTTATAACAGCATTATCACTCGACTTCTATATCCATAATCTTTTTTAATATTTATACATCCAGAACGAAAGTCCTTACTTAAAGCTGTAAAAAAACTGAAAATAGTCAATTTATTAGCTTCTTATTCATAGTACAGAGCTTTTTTCAATCGATACCAGTTAAACAACAAATAACAATAAATCAAATTTTTGATCTCCACAGAAAATGTAAAACTTGATGTTTTACAAACGTCGACCACGACGACCACCCTTCCGTCTAGTACAATCCGTTGGAATGGGTGTAACATCTTCAATTCGTCCAATTTTTATGCCAGAACGAGCCAAGGCACGAAGAGCTGACTGTGCTCCTGGTCCCGGAGTCTTTGTTTTTGTCCCACCAGTGGCACGTAACTTTATATGCAATGCATTAATTGACAACTGGAAAGGTTTTCAAAAATGCAATAAAAATAGTGAAAATGTAAAACCATCAGAAAATCATGTCAGTAAATAATAGATTGGCTGATAAAGGAAACTGAAAATTTCCATCGCTAAGCGCTATCGCAATTCCGATGAAATTTCGTTATCAATGAAGTCGGTTTTGCAATACCATGAAAATTGGAAAAAAAATGAAATTTTATATGCTATATATGAAATGATATTTAAAAAATTATGCATTATTCATTAACTAACAGCTTTGCAACGCTCTGCAACATCTTGAGCAGCTAGCATAGCAGCGTATGGCGAAGCCTCATCACGATCCGCTTTCACCTTCATACCACCAGTTACTCGTACAATAGTTTCACGACCTAAATTACAACAAAAAATACGACAATAATTTGATGAAGAATACTACATTTTTCAAGAAATAAAGTCGGCGACTGAAAGACTATAATAGTTCTTTACATGTTGAATAAATGTTCTTTGTTGTTATAATGGTATCAGCTTAAGAAAAGCTTATTACAAAGCAACAAATATTAATTTGGCATTCATCCCTTCAACAGTTCCTCATTAAAGATCGAACTGAAGTACACGTGAATGCGAGCAGACCGGCCACATTACTAACAGTAAGGGACACTTGACTATACTTTATTACTCGATTAGTTTGTGGACAAAACATCAATTACGAATAACTTTGCAATGAGCTCAAAAGACACAATAAACTAATTCTATGCATTCGTGGTCTATATGAATACAGTTCTTGATCACCAGAACACACAACCAAAGTGAATCATTGTGAGGAAAAAAGTAAAAACTTTTAGCTTATGACAAAATAAAATCACTTTAAGAGCAGATGAAAAAACAATAATCTCATCAAACTCACCAGATAAATCAGTGACATGAACGAACGTATCATTGAATGATGCAAAAATATGCGCAACACCAAACACAATTTCGCCCTCTCGTACTTGCGGTCCAAGTGTAACAACAGGCTGCTCTTCCTTCACTTTCCCCTTGCGCGGCGGCATACTTTTTTTGTTTTAATAATAACGAACAAAGCTATAATAAAAACCTTGATGCATAAAATGCTGTAAAATGAAGCAGCATGCCAAAGTTCAAAAGTCGAGTTTCAGAATGAACGGGAAAATAAGTAATACATATCCACCTATACTAATTATCTAAGAAGTGTAGTGTGTAAGGAAATGCAATACCCATAATTTTATTCACAACAAAAATGCGAATTGAATTTGTATTTGCTTCTGCGAAATAGTATTATTAATAATTTCTAAACATTCACTTGTAATTTATAGTGATGAATCATATGCAAAATGCTATAAAACTGAAAATTATAGTCCCCAAAAAATAATCAATTAATAGTTCGCATATTAGTCAATGTAACCAACAACAAAAACGACAATTCCACACACAGTAAGATAAAGCTACTCTCACTAACACTTCAAAATTTATGCCAACATAACAACACGCGACCTTCGCCATCAATCTGCTATCATCCTATATACGCATTTCAAAATGTTCGATCTGAATAAACTTCGAACACACCTTTAAACTTAAAATCCTGTGGTTATTAGCGAAACGACTGTAACTGCAGTTTTTGTCTTGAATTATATACTACAATAAAAATATGCAACAGCCTGGAAAGAGTGACTGAGGAATGAGTTAAACTTTCTAAAATCGATTGTTTTGAAGTTATCGCACATCGTTTGCTTGAATTTTCTTACTCATAAGGTTGGCGTTTGCCAAAGCTAAAACACTACGTATTTATGAGAGACATAGAGAAACAAGAGATCTCAAGAGATTGCTTTCAGGAAGTATACAGGGCATGTATAACATATGCTTGAAGTTTAATGTAATATTTTTTAGCAAATTCGTGATTGAACCTAATGTTTGCTTCGGTTTGGGGTTCTCCTAGATTTACTCTAGGATGTAGAAGTGTTTAATTGTTCTTTCATGCATGGGGTTATTTTTTGAATATGTGGCTCCAGTTAATTTGGATCATTGATTATTTGTGTTTATGTTATTTGAGGACAGTGGGTAGAGTCTGCAATGCTTCCTCAACTTATCACGGACTTCTAACTCTTTCGATTTTTGTGTATAATCTGGAGTCAGTGATAGGCTAGTAAGAGGTATTCGCGTTGGAGAGTGCGCAGGCTTTTGGTGGGTAGGGTTATGTGGACGATTATGGACGTTTTATTCTGTTTCTATGACTACGTTTGTGGTTTGAAGGATTCGCTCAAAAGCATTTTTGTAAGTTTGATTGAAATTTAATTCTCTGTAGATTTGGTGTCCGAGTTCGGTAGTTTCTTTTTTTTTCAAGAAAACTGTTCTGTAATTTCTGAAAATTTGAGTTTGTTAAATTTTGGATTTTATGATTCGCAGTTAATTTTATATTTTAATGCAGAACTATCACTATGTTTGGTATATAGTTATGTCGATAACTGTAATGTGAATCTAATTATTGTACAAGTATTTATGGTATTGAATGAGCAAAAAATGGATCGCTTTTTCAACATACATCTGCAACTCTTTTTGTTGCACTGTGAGTACAAAAAGCTAAAGTAGATATCTGTGGGGTTACTAATTTCTACATACTCATATGTACATGAAGTTTTTCTCACATAACAAAAATTTGGATTTGTCAAGAATCATCTAAAAATAAAAAGCTTATAAAGTATGTAGGTAATTAGATGTAAATTTTTTGTAATGAGCAGTTTGTATTGTACTAAGTTCTGAACTGCAACAAATCAGTTTTGCTTTTAAAAACTGTTGCAGATAATTCATAAGTTGGACAAAATATCAGATGAAGAAAGTACAATCTCAAAGAAAAAGCAAGAGAAGCTTTTGCATCCTGTTGTTACTACTGTTCTCCAGCAACGACGACAAGCTGCTAATAGAACAGAGATAAAGCGAGCTGCAGAGATAATTGCTAAACCAAAAGCTTTAACAGGGTATTTTCAAATTCCTAGTATCTCTCTGAAATTTAGTTCAAATATGGTAATCCTCAAACATGTGTTTTAAACTAGGATTGAATACATGAGTTTTCAGTCTTATTTATTCACTTCTGGTTAATATGGTACTCGTTACTTTCCTGTATTTCACAATGCCTGACGAGACATCGAAATTTCTTCGTATCGTTCATGGTTCTTTTTGCGTTTGTGCTCTTGTGATCTCTCGAATATTTGGTAGTATATGGTTTTCGGATATTGCGAACGTCGCGCAAAGATATACGGGTGTGCAAGTTCCAAATTTGTCTTTTTGGTGTGTTAGTTACTCATGTTCGTATATATTTTGATTAATTAATGTTGTGTGGTAATGGCACGCTAAATTAATGTGAACCTAGGTTTTGCATGTTTCAGCAAAGTTACGAGCGATTTTTGTTCGTCATTATGTCTAGACTGTCTAATTTTTTTACAATCGCTCTTCGTAAGCAGTATCCCAGTGCCGATGTTGGCAGAAGCATTTTCATTAATTCATCTAGCACTACTTAATTCTTTATTCAGGTTTTTCTTTTACATATTATGTAAGGAAAATATGTGAAGCCTATATAAGTAATGTATCAAGTACAATTTTTAGCTTTGAATATGTGTGGATGTCATTTGGTATTGGGTCACGTGCCCGTATTGATTTGATTGAACGACACTGGCCTTACTTTTTGGGTTTTGGTACTATTCTTACTATTCTCTCTACCCTCACAAATAGCGTTGTCGCAAATGCATTGCTTTTTGGTGCAGTTTTCCCACTTTGTATTATTAGTAGTTATTTGGTCAGTTTTCTAAGCTTTGATCCTTGACATTTGTGGAACATTTTGTAACTGATGCGTATTTGTTTCTTGATTTTTGCCAGTATAACATAATGTAAATGAAAATCAAATTTCGCCAACTTTTTTTGACGAGATCAAGTACTGCTAAAATCACAAAAGCGTCCTTATATTAATATAATATTCTGAGGATTTCTTCACAGAAACTTTTTCAAACATTAATTAGGGTCAGTCATTAAATGTCGTATTTGAAGCAATTTTTATTATCACTCTCTTCATTTCAGGTTAAAGCAAGTGACTATAATCAAAGATCATATCCTTATATACATATATTTGGCCCTTCATTAGCAGCCTATGATTATTTGGCATCTGTTTTATTTAATTTTCTGAAATCATTAAGAAGGAAGCGTGGGACGCAGGTAGCGAGGATGAGAGTTAAAGTGTCGTCTCATCAACCAACATGATATACTCCTATAGAGGATTTACATTCTGTGAAACTTTATTTATAATTTCTTTAACTTGCTCATGTGGACTTTGATATGTTTATATTTATTTATTATGTGCTCACCAACGTAGATTATTATTTACTCTGCGCGAAATTACTTTTGGACGATTCTTTCATATGTAGTTGTTGATGAATATAGATCTTATGTGAGAAAATTTTTGCAGTTTAAGCTATATATTATCGTTATATGTAGATCTTATGAGATTATATTTCCATTTCCTAAAAATTGTACTATGCTGTTAAAATTAGATATAAACTAAAATTGTCAATCAAGTTTTCTGAAAATTGCCAAAAAGTGATAAGTTCTTTCATGTATAACATGCTTAATCATTTGCACTCAGTCTGTGTATGTAGAATGTTGCTTGTATATTCCGTTTGAATATTCTTTAAGTAGTGCCGTGTTTAGTTCTGTATTTTTTTATGATTGTATTGGTTTTTCCGTGCCGGCAGACTGTATATTTTGCCATTTTTTTTGTGAATATAAGCTTTTATTATTGGCTTCTAGTTTTGAAGTTTGATGCTTACGCGATTACGCTTTTTGATTTTTGTGAATATTGGATAAAGTTTGCTTCTTTTATCACTAGTTACAATCGTGTTTTACATCTCAAATTATTTGATAATTAAGATTAGAGGTTTTCTATTCTTGTTTTGCTAATGGCATCAAGCAGCGTCTTTTTAGAATATATTCGAAGAAAATGGTGGCGGTCGAAGCAGTTGCAGTAGGTCTAGAAGCAGGACATAAGGTTAGTTTATTATTGAGCTTTGTCTGGTCTGTCTGTTGATTGCTTGTAAATTGATCCTTAAAATTTTAGGTCACGAAAAATAAGAGAAAGTTGCGTCAAAATAGGCGTAGAGGACGCATAACTAAGCGAAGTAGGATTGTACGTGAACTAGTCCGAGAGGTGGCAGGATTTGCTCCTTATGAGAGAAGAACAATGGAATTGCTGAGAATCAGGTATGATTTGTGAAATAATTTGGAATTTTCGTGAAGAGTGTGATTAGTTTATGTCAGTTATCTTACTGTGATTCTAAGGTTTTACTTTCCAGCAAGGATAAAAAGGCTCTGAAGTTCTTAAAGAAACGAATTGGGTCGCATGTTCGTGCTAAGAGAAAGCGTGATGAAATTCAGTCAATTTTAACTAATCTTCGTAAACATCACAAATGATTCTATAACTGCTGTTGTGATACTTTTTCAGTGTTTCATTGGAATAAAATATTCTAATTAATTTGTTTTGCACCTGATCTTAATCTACTTTGTAGTACCTTCACATTTATTTAAAGGTTATTTAAAGTTGGAAATTGGAACCTTTACCAACATTCAATCTTTTGCATCGACCCAATTTATCTTAAACTAGTTGTGTACTAAGGGTTATCAAACTGCTTCTTCGTTTTGCTATTTATGCAAATTATTTGCTGCCAGTATTTGTGCGAATTGAAATTTTAGCTGAAAACTGGGAAGCATTATTTTTTAATTGATTGCCATGAATGCTGTTTTCGTGCTGAGGAAATTGGAACCAGAACTTGTTCCCTAACAAATTTTTGCTGAGAGGCTAGGGGAGCATTTTTTATTTCTGTTTTTTAGTACTAAATTTTCGAAGGACTGTTTTATGTGTGTAATTTCTTTTTTTTGCTTCAGGAGTAATGTCGTTAGCTGGTATTTTCAATAGAGCACTTGCTCGTTCTACAGTGGCATGCTTTTCGCGGTGGATGCATAATTTCAGATTAAATAGGATGACGGCAGTGTCCCTACATGTAAATGAATCGAAAAATTTGGTAGTCTCGGTACCATACTGTGGAACAGGATATGTAGAAGATCCAGGACCATTTCCGCTGCCTAAACAACTTACTTTTGAAGAAGTATTCACGTTTTGTCTTAGATAAGTCGGAATGCTGGTTGATTTTTGCAATTATAGGCTTGATGGTTTCAGGTTGAACGTCGAGTGATGAAAGCAATTCGTGCTTGGGATCGGTTTCCAGAAGAGAAGAAGGAGACTTTGACATTGGATACTAATTTTGTTAAGGACATGGGCTTCGATTCTTTAGATCATGTAGAAATTGTGATATCGTTGGAAGACGAGTTCGGTTTCGAGATTCCGGAAACGGATGCTGAGAAGTTAGAAACGCCCCGTGATGCCTTCAAGTACATTTGCGAACATGAAGACGTTTTTGAGTAAAATAATACTGTCATAGTCCTAGGACTCGTGAAAGCATATAAATGTTAAATTATCATTTATAAATTATTTCTCATGTTCGGACCAAAAGTTGGAACTTACCACGGTAACGAACTGAGTATAGTGCTATAGCCTGGGATTTGTCGTTCCACGTACGGAATACATTGCCAGTTGAGAAGTTTTAGGATAATATTGCATAGTTTTAGGGCTTGTATAAAAACATGTTTCCGATATTTCATGGTACGATATGAAGTTTCGTACAAAAGCTTATCAAACCATTAATATTTGATATAAAGTGAGAAGTATTTGTCACTTTTTCTAGCTCACTCATCACCACTGTTCATTACCACTTGTAAAGACACTGCTGTTTTTCATTGTATTTAGATATGTAGTATTACTGCAAGTACTGCTGCATGTTTTTATTTGGAACTTTTGCTGTTTATTTCATATTAGACAAAATAGTTACAAAGTTGAATTCAGAGAAACCACATAAAAAATTGATGTGACAAATGATGAACTATGTGAATGACTTTGGTAACTATCACAACAATAGCATTTTAGGAAATTGATGCCAATACCTGCGATATGTGCTGATAGAAAGCCTAAAATGGTAAAATATTGCCAAGAAAATTGGAAGATTTCCTTTTATTTGCTGGAAATTTGACCATATACTATAGACCAGATCCAATATTACATTATTAATCACAAAATATTTCTAGTGTTCGGACGAAAAATTAGAACTTATCACAGTAACATACTGAGTATAGCGCTATAGCTTGGGAAATGCTTGATGTACTCGTCATTTCGCGTATGGAATGCATTGCCAATTGAGGACAGCCTACATCCACCGCTTGAATGCCTAAGTTAGTCGCAAGTATTGGTCCAATCGTTGAACCGCACGGCATATCATTTCGAACCACTACCTTCTGCAATAGATTTTTGTCTCACTTCACCTATATTAGTCCGTCACATGAGGGAAGAAAAGTTCGTCTTTTCTAAAGCAATCATGTACGTAGCTAACTGACTTAAAATAAATACAGCATAATGAGTTTTACCAACCTTTAAAATACTGAGAAAACAAACGTTTGTTAACAGATACCAGTTCTAAGTAATGACTAATAAGAAAACCTGAACTTTAATTAGAAGTCATGCAAGACCGAGTGTAAAAACTACTTGTAATGGTATATTAGCTAAGTGTGCAATTTGCTTGAGAACACTGTGGGTGGTAGCTGTAGTAGCGTAACGCTGGTCAACGTTGATCTTCACTACGACACCACCATGAAGATCTGGTCTATGGCACTCCTGTAAATTATTTACTTGGCATTTTTTTTATAGTTTGGATGTGATACATTCAGATATCAGTAATGCGCTATATTTACTTCATGTTTATCTTTATAATTTGGATGTACTGCATGTGCTTGATCTGCACTGATCAGAAATGATTTCCCGATAGCTTCCTCAAATGCATTTGGTGAGTCATTAGCTGCTGCGATGCGTCGCAAAACCCATTCCGTAAAACTGCTTCCAGCACCTTGTGCTGAATTGCTTCCACACTGAAATGAAAGAGATGTTAATATTAATAAAAAATTAGTCATAAAATTAACAAATCACTCACTTCCTCATTATCATAACATGCAGCTAATCTGATATTTCCATCATTTTCAAGTGCGTCTTTTTCATTTAGACTTTCAAGAAGTCCGGAAATGCAAGTGTACGCGCCAACTAAATTGTCTAGTCGTTGACCAGTAATAAATTCTTCGTATACTCCTCCAATCGTCTAAATTAAAGAATTAATAAAACGAAAGATGAAGTATATATGATAGAACGAAGTCCTTTTGAGTAGTCTAACTTTTCACCGCTTTTTGGTGATCATAAAGATACAAATCAAGATCCAGTATGCTATCCGGTTTAGAACCAGCTGCATTAGCTATCGTTTGGAGAAATACCAAATGATGATCATTGAGTACAGTGCTCGCATCTGTGTCGTCGCATTTCCGATCACTTTCTTTTTTTTTCTGAAATGTATAAATGAAAAAAGAAATATTTATTTTTCGAAAAGATAAATACTACAGATGTATTTAAGGAAGGTTTTACTACTGTAGTCTGTAAACTTCGGGAGGAATACCGCAACATACAAATCAGAAAATAAGAGCCTCACTAAATTATTAAAAAACGTACGTTAAGTTCAAATAATCTTTCAGCAGCTAAAGTAGCAAGTATCGGTCGTAAATGCGTCTCATTATTGAACTCAAATTTGCTGCGTTCAGAACTATTCGTCAAATGAATAGCCAAATTAGGAATATAAACAACTGGAGAGTCAATATTTATCAGCTTATGCACGATACTATTCTCCTAAAAATTCTTCTTCTTTTTATCTGATATTGCTTCCTTTAGTTTGGGAAATTAAAGGATTCTATAATTTTTCTTTCACTAGTACAAAACGCTGCTTACGAGTTTACAGCATTTATATTACACTTCAAAAAATGCTAAACTGTTAGAATAGTTACTAGCAAAACCTACATTAACATTATGAAAGAACAGTTTCAGAAAAACCTATAGTCTGCTGAAATTTGCATTTAAGAATATTAATGCTTTTATAATAAAATCTCACATTTCTGCAAATAACTTGCCCAGCTATGCTGAGATCACGATCAAACCAAGTTCGCCACAGGCCTCCACCATATGTTGAAACACCAATCTAAACAAGTTATGGGTACTGAAACAAGCATAACTAAACATTAAATTGAAGTTTAGCTAAATTAGGAAGAATGTGATCTATTGAAAAAGACTTTTAGGATTCCAGAAGCATCAAAAAGAATTCACGCACTTGCAAATATTTGTCGCCACATATTTTTGAAACTGGCTTTACCCGTAATGTTGGACTATCAGTATGTGCAGCAACAATGGAATAGCCATTACCAGCACGATATTTACCTCCAACAGCAAACGCAAAAATCGAAGACTTATTCCTAAAGTAACCTAATTTTATCCGACATCTTGTAAAAAATGTTTTGTAGATCCATTACGCTCATTATGACTTAGAACACATACTTAGTAACAAAGTATTTTTTCAAAGGTTCAATAATCCAACGATCTGATTCTTTCAGCTCTTGAAACCCAGCATTTCGGAGCCGTTTAACACTTTCTTCCACGACTAAAAAAGATTCATCGCTAGTTCACCCAAATAATTACCACTAAAATTTCAAAGGACATTTTTGAATTTAACAAATAAAAGATTTTATTTATACCGTGAAATGGTGTAACAGATTTGTTTAGAAACGACACAAAGTCCTTTGCAATTTTCTTTACATCACAATTTGCTTGCCATGAACTCATATCCTGAAATTTGAACAGAATTACCAAACTAGAAATTAAAGCTGAAATTTGAAAATGACGAAAAACCCGAAAATTCCAAATGCCGATAGAATAAAGTAACAAATTAAATTTTATATGCACAAATACAGAGTATTAATTTCAAAAAAAAACAAAACATAAATCGGATGACAAATATAAATTATTCAATTTATATATTACCTATAAAACTAATGACAGGTACGCCACTCTTTCACAAAGCATTCAGTGTAGAAATCCTTTCTCGTTGCATTTTCTCTTATTCATACACTCTTTCATAGAAAATACGCACAACAAAACTATGTGAAAATATGAAATTTCACACTCACATGTCGAATAATAGAGTCTATGAGAGTCTATATATTTGTTAGCGTTGTTTCCACAGCTCTGATGCATACACAAACAGACAATTTAAATTTACATATTTTTTTTAAAAAACAAATTTAATGACAAAGAAGAAAGGTATTTAAGTGAAAATCCGTTATAATTTTTAATGTTTCACACAAACGAAAATGAGCTCCGTAATTTTTTTGTCTAATGATTTCTTATACTTAGCATCAGTAACTGATTCCCTTTTATTCAGCTATATTCTTTACTTACTATCTCATTTGCTAGTATTTCCTCATCGATGAAAACCATCATAACTCTGATCATAATAATATTTTCTTATTTCCATGTCACGCCGGTAACTCTCACCAACTTTTCGCTAGATTCTCAATCAAAAAGTGGTTGGTGTTAAGGACAATCAAGTTTACTCCTTTCCTGCCTCCTCCCTTCCCAGACACTCAGAATACCATGCCTCAGTACTTCAAAGCAATTATGGGTTATCTCGAGCAATGAGAATTGCCGCTCTGAAATGATTATTCTGTTTTTCTTTTCTGTTCATTTTTCCACTAGTTTTCAAATAGTCCTTACAGTCTAAACTCTCTAAAAATAACATGATATTTCATTATTTAGTCTCAATCTTCAAATATTTTCGAAGGCGCGATCTTTCACATAATTTGTTACTTTTTTAGTTTCTTGGCGGGTTATTTTTAATGACGAACAGTTTGCTCCGTCAGACGTAAGTATGATTATAAGTTTAGTAAAGTAGAGAGAACGTTGACTTGAAGAATTATGCAGATTCAAAGATGGGGTTGAATACTACTTCTGTTATAGTTTTGTGCATATTTCAGAGATAAAGAAGAACAGTTTTAAATATGCAGCCGTCCGCTTCTGTTGTACAAGCAGCATTCAAGCGTTCGAAAAGAATAAAATGTGGAAGGGTAAGTTATTGGACCCTTATTTGAACGTGATAAGTATGACAATAAGTTGGTAGTATTTGAATAAGTGTACTGGAGGACTACATTTACATCTAATTCATGCAGCTCATTAATTCCTCTAAGTAGGAACTAAAGTCGTAATTTACTTAGAATTTTGGAAAGTGAGGACCACGATGTTTTCTGGGTTTTTTAGATAATACTGTTCGTCGATCAGTTGTATGGTTGGAGAGGAATAGACACAGGATTCTATGGTTCAGAAATGTCTGAAGACACTTATGATTATCATGACAAAATTGGAGCATTTGAAACTCAAAATGAAGACGAAAATAGTCAAATGCAAACTATTAGCAGTTGTGAGGAGCAACCAGCAAAAGAAGTATTATCTGAAGCTTTGCTTCTTCTGATAAATTACTTTGTGTTGTACTGTGTTTTAGAAAATTTTTGTGTGATATCAAATTTTGCCAAATTATTATTACAGAAGCAAGAAGTTCATGCTAATTTCAATATCTGCACTGGTCGAGCACCTACTCCGAATTTCAGTTTTACTTATATAGAAACTTCATATAATTCAAGCAGTAAGCTGGTTGCTTCAGTTTTGTTATCAGAAATATTGGGGTGTTATCAACTTATTAGAGGATGATTTTTACTGATAAATCTTTCAGGAAGAGCAGACCATAGTGTCCAACCAAGCGATAATAATACAACCCTTATTAATGATGGAAGTGAACGGTGTTCAGAGAAAACATGTTTAGTTGATCCATCAGATGAAAATACGTCTGAACGGTGTTCAGAGAAAACATGTTTAGTTGATCCATCAGATGAAAATACGTCTGGACGGTGTTCAGAGAAAACATGTGTAGTTGATCCATCAGATGAAAATACGTCTGTTATCAGTGATATAGGTGAACAAGAGTATGCCAGCATATTTTATTGAATAGAATTACAGCCGTTGTCAAGAATATAGAAATTTGCTTTCAGTGAGAGCATCTCAAGATGTCTTTTCGGAAGGAAGTAGAACATTAGCTAATTCAAGCATGCAATCAAAAACATGTCAGGATGCTTCTCTAGATGAAAATATAACTACTGCCGCCGGCTCAAACGAATATTCATGCACTGAAATTTATGAAAAATTTGAGAACAGTTCAGGCGAGCCGATGGAAATTGATGGATGTAGCCTTTGTTACATATTTATCATGTTAAATTTTTTATTTCTGTTAACAAATTTTAAGAAATAGGGGCATGTTAAACGGAGACTTAAGTAAATGTACATTTTCAGCTTCTTACTTCCGGTGTACTCTTCAGGATCATATGGATAAAACTATTCCTGTTTATTCTGAGGTAAGATTTTGAAGAAAAGTCTCATAGTTTTGTTCTGTGCAAAAAAAATTTTAGTTTTGCTATGCAGTATCAAAGTTTCTCAACTTTATCATAAATTATTTTCAGAATTTCAATATGATTCCGTTGTGGAACATTGAAATGAATGAAAATGAGCCTGGTGATTTATTGACCGCTGCAAAATCTATCAGTAGTGAGGAGCAAATGCTCACTTTGAAAGCAGATGATAAGGCATTCGTTACTGAGAAATTATTGGACGATAAAGTTTCTTAAGCCTAAACTATAAAGCTGTGATAAACTATGATTCAGTTTACCAAATTATAGAGGAATACTTTCAGAATGTAGCCGTGGTTAAAATTAAAAATGACGAGGAAAAATGCAGTTTTCCTGTTGTTGTTTGTGAGTGCACCAATAAGGTAAGATTTTATGAAAAATTACTTCAGAGTATAAATAACTTTTTAAAATTTTAAGATGTTGGATGATGCAGAAGATAATGCTGAAATACAGGATATATGCTCGGATGATATTCTGGTTATGAGTTTGAATGTTTCGCATATTAACGGACTTTTAGTCAAGAAAAAGAATCTAAAAAATGTTTTTTAAAGGATTTGAGAATTTATCATCAGAACTGGTTGTTTAATCGTTGATCTTAATGCTTAGTTCTTGTTTTTCATTGTTTCTATTAATATGTGCTGTCTTAAATATCTCAATTTAGAACTATTTTAGAAAGAGGAGTTGCAAACTCAGGATATAAACAAAGAGGTTTTTGAATGTCCTGATTCTTTGCAGACTTCTGATTTATCTCATGTGGATTGCGTCGATTCATTAACTTCTGCAAAGGCATTGGTTCGTCAAATTTTTAAATCTTTCCAAAATTCTGCTGAGCTATTTTTAGTTTTTGATAATTTTGTCTTTATTTACTGTGAATTATAGGTATCCCAAGTGTCAGAAAGTCCTAGAATTTCACGTATCCCTCGCTTCAATCTTTTGAAGATGAATATGAGTAATGCATGCCTGACTCCACCACATTATACCAACCTAGCAACCGTGTCTTTCAAGACGCCTCTACGAAATGCAAAAGTTTTTGAAGGACGTGATTATATTAGTAAACAAGATTCATTTGCAACCCCCTTATTTAAAAAAGTAAATTTTGTACTTACCTGCTTCGGAATTTGTGGGAATTGCAAAGAAACCAGAAATCATAAAGTTGACCAGTGGGATGAAGTGTTTTATATTTCAGAAATCTATTCACTTTGCTAAAACACATAGGAATAATACTCCGGTCAAAGAATCGGAATGCTGTGTTTGTCCTCGATATCTTGCTCATCACAAAAAATTTTCCGAGTAATGTTTTCAGAAACTTCTAATTAAAATTACAAAAACTGCTGAATGGTCTTAAAATTTTGAAAGCTTATTGATTCAAACTGTTTTAAATTCTTGATGTGGAAGCAGTTTTCATATAGCAGTTCCTAATATAAATACATTGTTTTCAGTCATGCTACGCAGACAATTTTTGAATTACCAGTGAGTCGCCGCATTTCTTTTAAAAATGAGGTACTTCTTCCATATACACAACCTAAAGATAAATAGATCTTGTATATATGAAATCTCGTAGTATTTTAATAGCAAAAGTTTTCTTTTACAGGTGACGCCCCCGTGTAGTCGTTTCACATCACGTGCCTGTCGTAACAGTACAGTATGTACTACTCAAAATCATACGCCCTCGAAAATACCTGTATTATGCAGTGCGTTGATTGAAATTTCTAACTATGAAACTCCATCACCTTCACCGAAAGTATGATATGCTTAAATTTCAGCTTTTATGGTGAAAATAAACTTATCCAATTATGGAAATTCATTGTATGGATTCAATCTCGAATAGGAACTATAAATAAGATTTTTGATTTGTTTTTTCAGCGAATTCGTTTGGTGGACTATAGTTGTACTCCCTTATCATGTAGAAAGCAATTTACTTGTCAAGTAAGATATTTTAATATTTCGATCGTATTTGCTAGTAAATATTGTTCATTATCAATTTTTTAATCGATAATTAAAGGATGTTTCGAAAGTTAGTACACCGAGACATATTGAGTCGAAAAGCAGTTCCGGATATTTGGTACCGCAGGTACCGATCACACGCTTCGCATTTGAACATTTAAAAAGTGGTGGAACTCCTCGTCCAAAACCCATTGAGAAGAACAAAAGATTAAACCAAATTTTAAGTGAAGACACGGTGATGACGGAGCCTAAAACACCTGTTATGAAAATAAGTAATTTTCGTGATGTTTGTAGATAATTTTATTGTTTTGTCTGCTCTTTCTTCATTTCATTATAGACATTAGTGAGATGCTCGTAGAAAAAATTGGTAGTGGTCCCATTAATAAGCGTCGATATCGTTCTCAAAAATCGCCATCGATTGAAAAGATTCATTTAGAAGGAAGCATTTCCAGTGATGAGGTAGCTCCTAATTTTTGTCTTGCTCTTTTCTGAATAAAATTTTTTTTAATTCGTGTTTAAATGCTCAGGGAAATTATTAGGTGTAAATTTTTTGCTTATAAGAGATGATTTCAGAATTTGAGGCTATCTACAGAAAGTGTTAACTTAGCAGTTTCTGAAGTCCAAGATTTTCCATGCAACGAAAAAGGTTTCACTTATAGTCATTTGCAAGTTAACATTGTTCTTTCAGTTGATAGGAAAAGCATTTTAGAAGAAATGGACAGAACTCGAGTAGTCGTTATTGACAGTTCTGATAATAGTGAAATGGAGGAGCTAGTGAAGAGCACATCAAATTTGAAAATAGAACCCGCATTCCCACAAATAGTCGAAACTATTTTTGACTCAACTTGTGCTTCGTATCAAAAGCAGCTTAAGATGCCTATATTTGACTTAACAAATTCCAATAAAGATCGAAGGATTCTGACAGGTATGTATATCCTCAAATTTTGAAATTGTTTATGGGTTGTTAGTTGAGTGCAGTTATTAACAAATATGGTAGCATATATTGAGATCAAAAGAATTGCTTTATATATTATTTTTGACGTTTGTTAATATCATCACTTAAGTTCTTTTTTGATTTTCTGGTATCAAATTAATATTCGTTCTTTTAAAAATATTAAAAGCTTAATATTGATATATATTGTTTAGTTTATAATATGTATAAGTTTTATTACTAAAAGTACATTTGTGACTATTAAGTTCGAAAACTCTGTTTCCCAGAGACATTACAGTACTGAACGATTCAAACATATCAACTAACACTCCTGGAAAAGAGGGTGGACTAAACGAATTCAAAATTGATGTTGACAACTTTTCATGCAGTGATGTTTCCAATGATTCATCAGATATTGTGCATATTGTAGCAGCAAAAAATGAAAATAGGCAATGTGCAATTTTGCACCCTCGCAAAATACGTAAAGTTTATCAACTTATATTGTTTCATTCTGTAATATGTGCTTAAAGTACTTCCATATGAATTGTATGAATATATTAGCTGTTTAATTACTTTATAGTTCGTCCGGAAATCACAGAAGCAGGTTGTCGGCGTTCCATGAGAAACCGAACTGCTCCCATTCGTCAGTGGCTGGGTGAAAAGCTTTTATATAAGCGAGATAAAGAAGGAAGTGAGCTACAGCTGTTTTTTGCTTATTCAAAAGTTTAGGTTGTGTTAAATTGTCAATATTTTTTAGCATATGAAATGAATGGAGTTCAAGAGGCTGTTATCAAAGATCCACTCTATGTCAAATACATGACGATCAATATGAATAACATTTTGGAGCAAAAGAAACGAAAACAAGGTATGTTATCGAAAACAAAGTATGCTGTCCTACGCTCCAGTTATTTCTGTCGGTATATTATTTTCTCATGTTGATTTTGCATTTCAGGACAATTTACTCGTGCCAGGAAACTTCGCGAACTTGCCTCTTCGCTTCATCAGTCTTCTAAAGAAAATTTTAAAAAAAGTAAAAAGACATAAACAATGTTTCTTTAGCTAGCTGATTAATAGAAAATGCCTCATTTTTCACGTCATCGCATGTAATTCTATTTTCTTTAATCTGCTATCGTAATATTCATATATAGTATAATGCTTTTCAAACTGTTAATATTTAAAAAATGTTTTCAGCCTGATATATTTGTCATCTGCCAAACGTGTCTTTTCGTGAAGTAAATTGATTCTCAGAAACGTTTCTTCGTCTTATGCATATTTGCATTATTTTTGTAGCATGTGTACAAAAGTGGAATATCTAGTAATTTTGATTAACAAATGCTGAGAATCAAGTTTAAATATTTTGTATTAGCTCTCGTCACTCGAAAATTTTGAGTCAGTTTAAACTAAATTTATGTTATGCTTCCTAAATTTATGACCTCTTTGCTACTTAGTTATTTGAATGCTAATTTTAGGATCACATGACTTTTCCGTATGTGTGTGGTAAAAAGTGCTTAATTTAGTTTAAATAATGTACATGTAAGTCTTGATACATGTGTGTAGTTAAGAATTTAATTTTTTTTTGATGCCTCTTTGAATTCTCGAATTTTGAAAGTGCATTCATTGAGTATATGTACAACGTTCAATTCTTCATTTCTTTCGAATTTTTTAATGATCGTGAATAAAGAATTTTATATCATAGAAAAAACTTATATACTCCTAAACTGTCTGTATTATGAACTTGTAGATCAAGATTTAAATCTTTGTGATTGCGCTTGAAAGGGGAACTTATCATATCTTCTTAATTTTGAAAAATAAATACAGCAGTTGAAGCAATAATTTGATTTGAAAGTGAGGCTCAATTTAATTATAGATATCAATCTGGAGAGAGTATTGCATGAAACGAAATTCCATGACTCCGGTATATCGCTGAATAAGTTACCAAAATTATACAGCAGTTCCGAACTTAACTTCTCTGCAATTTATATATTTCGCCTAACTTTACTTCCATAGATTGTATCCTATAGGATGATCTGTCGCGCGGGTCCAGACAAAAGTTTAGAGTAGATTTAGAGGCTACGGAGGAAAAAGGCATCATACTAAAAATAAGTCTTCGCGTAAACTTAATCAAATAGTGATCAAGAGTAGAGATTTTCTAGTGGTGCTAACAGTAGTTGGTCATATGAAATTACTTTTGTCGTTTCAATATTTGGACGAAAGAGATATGTCGCTTAATTAGGTATTACGAAGTTACTTTGAGTTGTAGGATCCGATCTCGTGTAGATTATCAGGAAAGTGAAGCTTACAATACATCACATTTGCTATTTTATAAAATGTTAAGGGATTATAGTTTTCAGATTGAGAAAGCATGTATGAAACTATTACCTACGTATATCTCACAAGTTTGACTGTTTGGCTACTGTTTTCTCTGTATTATTTCGGCGCTTACCACAATGTACGCTACACCCTCATCTCACTAAACTTTTTCCTGATGTATTGGTAAATCTGGCTTTCTCATATTATTATTCATTGTCGGCATAATTGAATCCATGCGTAAATTCCTTTTCCCTGTTTTTCATAGTATCTCTTGACCTCACGTCAGATAGTCCCACCGTCAGTTAAGTTTGGGAAAAGATCATAAACACGACAGCCCGCGTTTCTCACATTTAGCGACGTAAAAGAGTAAGGAAGTACAGGTTGGACAAACAAAACCACCTAAATTCCGTCTCAAATTTCTCAAGAAATCTCAACATGTCAATATTTCAGAATGCCGCTGATAACCGTTATTTCAAATGTTGCTGCGAACATATTCCCATCAAATTTCAACATGCGCTTTGCGCAGTTAATGGCAGACATGTTAGGGAAGCCGGCAAATCGAGTAGTTTTGCTTGTTACGCCAGGAGCACAACTAACCCATGGTATCACGCAAGACCCATCATGCTTAATTGTAGTCAGTTCAGTTTATTACTTTTATCTTTCAGCTTGGAACTAAGATTCTAGGTATCAATAACAATAACATTAATAGTAATAAAATCCAACATGATTATGACTTTTGCAATATTCTTTGAGCACGTTTAGGAATGTATGAAAAAAACAAAGTTTCCAAAATTTGTGATAGATTTGCTTGTAGTGAAAATTCGAAAGGTCTGAATAATGCATTCGTATAGCTCGAGAAGTTAAGTCGAAATGTTTCGAAAATTTCAAACGCATCTGTCTTTTATAGTATCGAACAAAGTTTTGACTCATGCTTTTTTATATTTCTTTCAGCCACAAAAAAGTGGAAGGTATTCATTTGATAGTCTCTGAGTGTATTGTCGACTTTTTTCATGAAACTGATTTCAAAGTTTCAGTTAGGGGCTATATAGATTAATTACGAAGTAACCTAATGCTTACAATGTCTGTTATGAATCATAGTTCCAAAAATCTGAATATTCTGAGGTCCATTCTGACCAGGACTCCTCTCTCCTTTCTATAGAACGCAGTTCCCAAAGCAAGTCTTTCATCTCCATATCTTGACTGTCATCTTTTTCAATCCCAATGTCTTTAATGGGTTTGTCGTCGTTGCATTGTCTGTTTCCATCAAGAGCTTCTGGAAGATTATGAGAACATACGAAAGAATCTACAATTCTACCAAGAATATATCCTCTGCTTGATAATTGTTCAGTGCCATATTCCTTCTTGACCGCCGATGTTCCTATTTGACTTTCAGAATCTATTAGCAATACAGACTGAAAATGGCAAACTGCAGATGTTCTCATATGATTGAAAATCAAAAAATATTTCATTTTCATAAGATTATTACTTTAGTAGTCAAATAATTAGAAAAAATATTTACTGCTGTTACCAAGTGGCGACACAAGCGGACAAATGTCTTAATCACAAATTAAAATATTTCTTATCCAGTGGGGTTACGAGAACGAACTGAATAAATAAAATACTTCATTATATTGCGTAGCTACACCACACGTCATATCTAAAGGCATTCCACACAGTGATAGCTCTATGCAACCTTCTTCAATCCGCAGTTTTCCAATTTTACTGCCATTTGTAAAGCCATCAAGGCAATGTTTTGTTATTGATTTAGCATTTTCACTGAACTGTAAATTGAATGGAATTTACCCATGCAGGTCTACCACAATAATAATGATGAAAGTAGGATGTACATGGCAAATGACGAATGTTATTATGTTATCATAGCATTTCGTAAAAATATTTACGAACACATTAATAAAAGTGCGATATGAAAAGGTTTAAGAATTCACCTCCGGATTTTCTGACAAGTCTTGCTGACTAGAATCCTTAAGAACAGACAGAGTACTCGGTAACTGTAATATCAGCAATGAACCATTCCGATCTGAAATTAGAAATTTAATTCACAAAAGAAACATTAAATAAGTCGCATGAATCTATTAACAGAAAATTATACATGTAACACCTCGCTGAATCTGTCGCATAATCGCAGCCGCTCTACAACTGCTCGTTCTAGTGGGATTCTGCGGAATTTGGACAGGTTTAACGTCTTTATTTACGCCAACAACTTCACATTCCGATTTGAGATAAATATCTTTCCTTCTACAAGTAGACATTTTAAATACATTTTCCTCCACAAACCATGCATGTATAAAAATTGGACAACGTGAAAAGGAAGACAAACTTTTTTACTGGTGGTGAGTTACTTAAATTTGCCAACTCACTACTACAACTCTCTTGTTCTTCAGGAATTTGCTGTTGAAACTGTGTTTCTTCCGATTCTGGCAGTACCAAAGGAATGACTTTTCCTGGTTTCAGATCAGCCAAAAACTGAAAAATTAAGACATTTTAGCACGTAGCACCAGTATTACTCTTCAAAACAATCAGTTTTGAAAGTATGTGAAGTAAATTTTCATTTTTTACTCGAACAAATACACGAAAACAATTGCTCAAAAGTGCGTGTGATATTTCTCGCAATGTAGAAAAGGCATATGACAAGATAATTGTAACTTGCTGGTTACTTGATATCTCAGCAGTTTTCGTAAGTCCTCGTCTTCAGCTTCGTCATCAGATAGCCATTCAGATTCGCATGTTACATTTCTGGTATCTTTTTCTCTTATCACTTCTAGATCTTTCTTCTTCACAATCCCAGCACTAGTTGAGCAACGTTCTGTAACTGTGATTTTTATCATTATCTAACCGTATTCGCCAGTTTAGCGGTTTAGCATTTACCATTTATTGTGCTGCGAACTACTTTGGGTCGACTATCATCATTGAGACCCCACGAAAATATTCCCTGCTGTTCGATGAGATTTGGTTTCCGCGTTTCTCGATTACGACTACCTCGACCTCCACAACCCCGTCGTTCACGTCTTCCTGTTCGACGTGATCCTCTTGACCTGAAATATGTATTTCATAACCTTTTCAATGTTTTCTCATTGCTCGCTGATCGCAACTTTACATACAATTTAAGGACTAAACAGTAAAGAATTACATTTACAGAGATATGTGCTACTGCGTCTGCACAAGAGAAATTAGTAATATAACATACTCTACAGGTTCGCACTTTATTTCTCGCTTTCCAGCTACGGAAAGATTAGGTAGCGAGACCTGGCCCCTTTTCAGGTTACTAATTCCACGTGCAGAGCTCCCTCGTCCAACGGACATCACCAAACACTGCTACTCAGTCCAGCAACACTTAAAAAATATTGATCACAGATATATATGCTAAAACACATGCTATTTAGACTTATCAAGGCTGTTTGAAAATACCAGCCTGTATTTGTCTGTAAATATTTCCTGAACACAGGACAGAAATATTTGTCCTATATTTTATCCCACAACATATATCTGCTATCGACGTAAGCTCTGAATATGGCAACAATTGTACCGTCCAATTTTAGTATCATAACTATATACACAACATTCTAATCTGTATGGTGTTGGAAAAAGAAAGTCTTTGAGATGGAGTTGCTAAAAACTGTTCATATCGTCTTGTATTTGTCTGCACCTCCCATTCAGCTATTAAATATTTTGTTATTTCAAAAAGAAATTCATTTACTAAGCAGTTAATCTAGTACTTGGCACTGTTTAATATTACACTACATATGGATTCTTTCTTTAAAACTCCATCTTAAAGTTACCAAAGTAAACCTTTAATAGATTTGTTACACCACTTCCCTTGTACTTTCTCTCCTTTCCAGATATTCAGCATTGCCTTATAGAAGTTATTTATTTAGCTTTTGCTGTAAAATGGCTCTGTGCGACCAAATTGTTTTTGTTAATTGGGTCACTATGAAACTTATCAGTGCAGATGTCAAGAATGTAAATTGTTTCACTTCAAAAGTTTGCGTAGTTCACTTTGTGATGAGGTAGAATCAGGAAGTTGTAGTGACTTAAATAGAAGTAAGGTACGATTCTTTAAAAGAAAGAAGATAAAATATCATTTTGCATAGATATGTGCTTTTGTGATTATGTTTACTTCATCGAGACTACAAAAGATATGATTAAATGAATGCATCAGAAAAAAATCAGTTATTATTGATATTATTTTTTGCAGGCTAAAGCTATTGACTCATTTTCTGCGGAGAAGAACAAAGTATATTCATCGCTAATATCAGAATTTATGAAGAAAGAATTAGATATTGACCCTTCCCATTGTATTATTCACTTCCAGAATCTGGATGCCGGAAACGTTGGTTGTTGCAGTACGACAATGCAAGAGCTTTTGAAGAAATAATCTCTGTCTTTCTATTGTGTTTCTTGCAAAGAATGAAGTGCTTACTTTTTATTAATAGACTTATAATTTAGCGTCATATTACGACTTTTAGTAATTTTCGAACATTGAGTATTTTCGTAGCATATTTATGAGAATTTAGACTTTTGCACGAATATACTTCTGATAATTGCGTCAACAGTGATGCATGTTATCAGTTAATTGATTATTTTATCAGCTTTTCAAAATTTCGTAGCAACGAGATTGGTCGAGTAATGTGGTATTGGTGTTAATTAATTAGTTGTCAAAATCATTTCATTTATTTGTTCGATTCTTCAATAAAATGTGAAGCGAAAGGAAAACAATTCACACATTTTTGTATTCTGTCAGTAATTGAAAGACAAACTGTTTCAAAATTAGAAACAATTCTTTGTTTGGTGTAAATCAAATCTTTCATCAAATAAGGAATCTCTCAATCACAGTTTGATGTTCATCCATAATAGAGCATAATTAATACGCACAGAGTATTCAGTAGTGAGATGATTCTGAATAAGTCTGAACTACGTAGTATAATTAGACTTTCGGACATTGAGAATGTTTATTTTCTAAATTTCAAACTCAATAAGAAGCTAAAAATTTAGAAGGCCAAAGTTCAGCTGAACTATCTTCATTGTGTTGCATACTATCTTTCATTTCCATTTTGTTGGATTTAACTAACCATCTGATGATGTAAACACAAAAAAGTATTTGTTACTGTATTTTTTCAAACTTTGGCTTTCTAAATTTTTAGCTTCTTATTGAGTTTGAAATTTAGGAAATAAACACTTTCAATGATTCAAGCTTGTTGAGATAGTAAGTACTCATTGCAAATAATTAACATTCTCAAAGAGATCAAGATTTTTATTTGCTTGGAGAGAATGAGAATGCAGTTATGTGAAAAATTTGCAATTTCTAGAAGTCAAAAACTAAATCACTAGAAGTGGTTACTTCCTGAGCTTCAGGCTCGATAAGAAGAAGCTAAAAGTGAGTGATGGAAAATATTCAGAATTTTGTCATTCAAATTAGCATATTTACTGAATTGGTACATTTAAATGTAAAATTTTGCATGCAGCAAGATAAAAAGATAATATTGCGCGATGGTGTTCATTAATGTGAAAAAATCTCCAGCGTTTTTGATCATTCAACAAATCAGTCAGTTTGCTGTGCAGTCGGTGGTGCTGTGAATTTGGTTGATAAGGAAAAAGTTAGCTAGTAATGGCGAGTATTGAGCCGATTAAAGATAAGGTTTAGTGTTTGTGTTTGTCGTTAATTTGTGAATTTCAAAATTCAAGATTTTTGAGATTAGCAATCAGAAACAATTGATTATTCTTCTTGATAACGATGAAAAAAGGAGAAAGACTGGAAGTAAAACTTTATGAATTGAAGTACTTTTGCTTTACATCACTAGAAATGCACTACTGAAGGAAGTGTGAAATTGCAGAGTTCTGATATCATAGCTTCAGAGATACAAGGTTCTTTAAAGCGTGCTTCATCTGATGCTAGATTACCACACAAAGATTCACTTAAAAAATGTTCCACATTTGTCTAAAAAGCAAATAACGCTGCAAAAAGTTGCAAAATTTCAACGTCTCTCACCACAATTACGACACGTTGAGAAGAATTTTGGTAGTTCTAAAATTCTTAACTTCTTAAAAACCAGTAAAGAATGAGCTTTTTTTCATCAAGAATGAAAATTATGATGGAAATAAAGTGACGGGCTTGCCCGCTGTGAAGCATGAAGAACCAAGCATGGCAAAACCTGAGTTAGTACAACAAAAATTAAACATGAAGGTGACTTTTTTTTCCAAAAATTTTGTTTATTACCATTGGTTTTATAGAGTTGTTGTCTATTCCACAAAATTTTTATTTTCCGAGACTAATTGTTTGGAGTATTCATGCAGACGGATGTAATCTTAAGAGTGGTTCCCCCATTCCAAAGTGAAAATGTATCATCGGAATCACTCCCAAATGAATTGGATCCTGCAGATCGTGGAATAGATACTAATGAAGTAAATTTCAACTCTTGTCTAATTGTCTAAGAATTTATTTTCATGCCGCTAAACACTACAAAAAAATTCTGATTGAGATTGTAAAGATCGGATTTTATGATAATTCAAAGAATCTTATTTTATTGAACTGCACTGATATCTTTATTTTTCAGTTATCAGATATTTCTGAAGTAAAAGAATTTTCACGGTCGAAGAGTACGCATCAATTTTCTTTTTCTTCTGTTTTGCAGGTGCTTTTCTAAGTATTTTACAAATATTTGTACTTCTAGATATGAATCCAAAATTCACTTCAAGTATATCTTCACCACTGTCTCGTTTCGCTTCAGTCACATATACGAAAATTCATAAAAAAAAGATCAGTAATTATAATTTATAAAAGCTTCTAGCGTCTTTCGTGGATCATCCGTACAAATAAAAATATTCGAGCTATCATCATTTTCAATGTGGTTATATTCTTAATGAACTTTTTATTGATATTTCTTACAATATTTATTAACTGGAATATATTTTCTGTTCACCGACCAGTAAGTAATAGTTTAAACGTACAAGATTGGTACTATTTAAAAAAATTAATTCCTTTTATAAAAAGTAAGAAAATGCAATAATTTATAACTTTGAGATGGCAATACAGTTCTCACTGAATAATAATCGTGACAGAGATTAAAACTGCATGCACTAATTAAATTAAGATGCAAATTTGACTAAACTTTCAATATAAACTTCGCAAATCACATCTCAAACTTTTTAAATATTTGACTTTTGAACTTCTACCAAAGCAAGTTGAGGAAACTTACTTCTTAGGTTCAGTGCAAATATTGTTACTGCAATGAGCACTTTTTATTTTTGAGAATATGGTACTGCTGACATGACGTATTCTAGGGTGACTTTCTATTTCATTTGATTTAGTCACCATATTATAAACTACCAAATTTCAGTTCTTAAGTCTTCATTGGAAAATATTATGCATTTTTTAGTAATGCTTTCTGTCGGATTTAATATGTTGCCATTAAGGTCAAAATAATAACTTAGAATGAGTACACCAATGATTAACATGATCGTTCAGTACAGAATTCCTATTTTTGTTCAAAGCTTAATGTAGATTAAACTATTCATGCCGATTATATTATACTTCAATGAATAGAACGTGGATGATTTAGTCAATAATAGAAGATTTTATCAAAATATTCGCAGATGAGGTAGATATCTGCAGTGTGTTATTTTATACAACTGAAGTAGTTTTTCACTTTATTTCTTTTTTTTTTGACAGAAAAGTAGTTTGTTGCGTGACTTTCCGTGTAAATTCGAGTATACCCAATGGAGTTCATGCTCAGCAACATGTTATAATGGTGTAAACTTACCAAGAAAAAGTCGAACTGTTATAAAAGATTCAATTATCAGATCACGAGGAAAGTATGAACCTTGTCCGCCAGATTTAATTCACAAAGTGGATGTGGCACCTTGCAATACTTACAAGTAAAGATAATCAGTACTTTGAATTTGCATAGTTAGAATGCTTTTATGACACCTTTGATGCTTAGATTGCGCACACAATATGCAATTAGTTTGGAAAAATATAAGTCAAGTTCTTATACTTTCGTAATTATAATTATTCCACATATTATTATTTTCAGATGTCCAGTGTTACTGTCGAGTTTCCCTTTCCGAAAAGAATGCTACTTTCATAGTAAAGTGAATGGAACGGAAAATTCTTGCTATCAAATACGTGATGTTCCTTTAGAAGATACTTTGATAATGATAGACGCTGATCTTATCAAACAATGTTATAGTTGTTCTGACGACGTTTTAGAAATTTAACAAATGAAATCGCTCCCTTTTGAAGACAGCATTTATTTTAAAATCATTTTTCGATTGTATGCAATAATTATTCACTTATAAATAACATGTATATTAGTGGACTTACAATAGACTTTTGAATTGATTAAAAACTATTTGCATGTAATCAAAAGTTTCGCCTATTAAAATTTGAAATACAGTTTCAGACGAAAAAATTCCATAATTATCATAATCATAAATTAATTGAAATAAATCGTCTCAATCAGTCAAGAAACGAACATTGTATTTTATATTCTATAATTTTTTACTTCACATGCAGCATTTTCATTTTACCATTTTGTTTTTTTCACACTTCGTTTCTACACTTTTCTCTTATATTTTAATTAGTTAAGCTAATTAATTAGTTAATTAGCTAAAAATATTAACTTTGTTGGTGATTGACAGACAAGCAAATTAGAAATGCGATGAAGGCAGTATGAAGTGCGATTGGAAACGAAAAAACGTGAAAGTAACAAAATAAGTAAGTAACAGAAATGGTAGATAATTTGGTCAGTAAGCAGCGGAATAGAGGGAATATGTTCGTAGAAGAATGAGTGTGGAATATTTTCTATTTTAATTTCTGTCGATAAGTAAATCATAAGCAATGGGAATGGTTTGAAGTCAGAAGTAATTAAAATACTTTTAAGATTCGAAATGTATAATACTTTTTTTGCCGAAGGCAAAATGATTCATCTCTTCAGATATTGCCAATCTGCCTTAGTTTTGCTTCTAGCAACCGAAACAGAATGAGTAGATATTGTCTGACTTCCTTCTTCAAACCATTCCCATTGTTTATGATTTATTTCTAGGCAGAAATTAAAATAGAAAATAGTCCACACTCATTCTTCTACGAGCATATTCCCTTCATTCCGCTGCTTACTGACCAAATTATCTACCATTTCTATTACTTGTTACTTTCCCGCTCTTCCTTTTCCAGTCGTACTTCAGAACTAAATTTACATACGGCCTTCATCGCATTTCCAATTTGCTTGTCTATCAGTCGCCAACAAGTTTTTATTCTATTTTTTATTTTTATTCCTCTGATTTATTGGCATATATATCTGACTGAGAATCTTTTTTTTAATTTGGTCTTACAACTGAATTTTCTTGGCTGTTACAATGGAGGGAGTCTGTGCAATGTTTGTCATTTCTCATTCCTCCTGCTTTGCTTGCAACTATGTTATACATTTGCAACATTTCTATCCCTTCTCTCCGCTCCTTTTTAGTTCGTTTTTTTATTGCAAGAACTTGCTTTCACGTCGGTAAATATTGCTGACGTGAAAATTTTTAACGTTTCCTAAATTCAAATGTCAACAATGTTTTGATGTTTGCATAATTTAATTGCAACAAAAACGTTCATATTTATAGTTTCTGTAAAAGTAAGATTTTTTATTAATCCAAATTTATTCACGCCTAAAATTAAACTCGTTGCCTTGTTTTATTTTTTTCTCACATTTTTCATTCAACTCTGCTTATTTCTTTCAAGTCAACAATTCACTTCCTTTCTTCTATTACTTTTTATCAGTCAGTAATTCATCTGCAAGCACCAGAATTGTATAAAAAGTTAGCATTTCATATGAAATCATGCGCAATCGTGAAGAACTGATCAAGTAATCATTACGAAGAGATGTGATTTAATTAAAATTTCACATTGTTATGCAAATATCAAAAATTACGACTCACCTATTTTCATTAAAATTTGCACTGAAATGAGTTAATAACGAATAGTATGATATTTGTAAATCTTACCTAACAAAAAAACTATAACACTTAATTATGCAAATTCACAATACTTGACTATGCAAATTTATTTGCTTACTCAGATAGATTTAAAGACAACATATCATTTATCACTTTCATTTTTAGCTCTCAATAACGGGCGGCTGGGCGTTTTCATCTACTAATCTCTGAATAACCTTGAAGACTATACCTTTCCGAGATACTGAACCTGACTTCCAGTTCCTCTGAAAATGGTAATTATTGTATTTAAGCAAAGAATAGACCGTAAAGGCCGATTGTATTCTAGATCCTGCAAATATTTCAAGCTCAGTGATTTACTTTCAAGTCAGAACTTCAACTGAAACTTTATTTTAGTATTGCAAATAAATAATACAACTTCAACTACTAAAGTCACCGTATTTTAACTACTTAGTTGCTAAGCATGAAAAAGGTTCACAGCTCGAGCATTTCTGCCTCTGCTTTTGTTTGACTGATTACTTCACAAATTCTAGTAACTTGTCCGTATGAAACACCTTTCACCACATAATGTTTCATTCAACTTAGACTTAACTCCAACGGACAATGAGATTAAATATCCTGAAGTAACAGTTAGAGCTATTGCAAAACAAGGCTTTTATGTATGCATCAGATACATAATTACTTTTTATTGAGACAATTAATTAAAAACTTTTTTGTTTAGGCAGCTGTAGATCAACAAAAAACCAAAGGTATGTCAACTCTTCTCGATTCATAATTGTATTCAACACATCTTTTTCAATTATCACAAGTAGAAAAACCAGAAACAATTCAAAAAAATCATTTAAGTAATTCATATACTTTCCAGAAGATGCGTCATGTCTCAGGAAAAGTGTGAAGAACACGGAGGTTCGTTAGTGTTTCACAGATTGTTGAAAAATGATTGCAGTAATTCCTAAAAGCATGAACTTTCCCAAACATTAAAACAAATAAATTAATTACAACATCTAAGAACTGTACTTTATAGCACAACAAAGTTGTGGATGCCTATAATCCATATTACAATTACTTCGACGAACGATATGTACGTTTACTTCATTGCAGTAATTTATTAGCTTATCCGTAAATGAAAGTGAAGATTCCGAAACTAATAATTTCATTTTCACATGTAAAATAGGCATAGGTCATTAAACAGAAATGATTAATTTGAATAAATTCCATTACTGAGTTTCTTCATTCACAAAAAACACAATTTATTTCAATTTCTGAGATTGAAATTCACAACGTATGAACGAACCTTCAATGCTAGATCCAAATTTTGAATAATAAATCATTTCAGAAGCTTAATGTACGCAAAGGCCGGAAGAAGAAGAAAAGTAATGGACTTATGTACAAAATTACTTTATTATAAGTTCTCTATTATTGCCATTCATAGTGACTTTTAATTAAAACTCGTTAGAAATTTTTAACTACGAAAAACCTGCAGCTTTTTCAGCATTTATTTTTCTCCTAATTTTTGCAACATTTTATTGCAGGGCAGTTACAGTCGTCTAGTTCTGCAGTATCCAAAGTATGACTTCTTAAAAAATTATTTCTGTAATTTTTGCTTATAGCCTAGACTAGTGCTTCAACAGAACAGTTAAATAATAGGACCTTAAGGCTTAGAAACTGATTTTTATCATTGAAGGTTTGGGTTGTTGGAGACACAATAAGTTATTACTATTAATATTATTAATTATTAACATTTAAATAATTTCAGACAGGAGAATCGTAAGAATTTCAACAGTATTCATATATTTAAGCAGCAAATATACACTATACGTTTGCTTTCTAATTGTTACTTTCATTATTGAGATATAAACTAAGCTATCAAAAATAAAAACAAACAAACAAATTAGCTGTAAGTTACTCAAACAGATATATGGCAAAAACGAGCGAAAAAAATAAAGAAAAGTGATTTTTAAATAATGCAAGAATAGGAGATATATTTTGTGAGAAATAGAAGTTGATCGGAAATTCTGGCAGTCAATTCTGCAAAAAAATTATTTGAAATCAGGACAATGTTCATAAGGATGTATATTTTTTAGTAACAAGGATGACTTGTATGATTATCTTTCGCACCAGAGTGAATCATTTCCGTGAGTTAGTTCAAATGAGTTAAGTGTAAAATAATATTAACAAGGAATGAGATGCATGAATAAAAGCATACAAATAAAAAATGTTTTCATAAGAACTGTATTTTTGCAAATGTATTTATGGCCTCATGACAAATTAAAAACAAATTAAAAATAAACATTTGCGCAGTTTGGGGAAGAAAGAAGCCAAAAGTGTACCAAGTAAGAAACCATCAAAAGATGGTGAAGACAGCAATAAGAAAGGATCCAAAGAAGGAGGGAAAGACAAGGAAGTAAACGTTGATGATGCACATGATCGGGAATTAGCAGTGGCTGATGATCGAGATAAATATGCCCTGGCAGATGATGCTGCGGGAGGCGAAAAGGACGACGATGATAAAGATGGTGAACAAGAAGGTGCGAATGTAGAGAGTGAAATTAATAATTATTCAAACGATAGGTTTTTTTAAAAACATGAAATTTGATCAGTGATTAAAATAATGTACTCAATAATGTAGAATATGACTCAATCAAATATCTGAATCCATTGAAAATATTCTAACAAATGATCTGATTTTATAGCAAGGAACAAAATAGCATTGTTTCAAATTTTTGTTAGTGATTGTTATGAAGAAAAAAAGTGAAAAAATCGGATTCTAATTAAAAAATGATAAACAATTTAATTTAATGTTAATAACTGCTTAATACAATTCTAGGACATTACAAGGTACAAATCTTACCATTCTGTTAATGATTCAATCATTCTACTAATATAAATTAGATTGCTACATTTCTTTCAACTGCTTTGTGCATAATTTTTTTGCATGGAATCTTGGAAACCAGAGAATTTAAAAATTGAAGATGCAATCTGGTTTTCATTAGAATAAGTAGCAAATGTTGAAGGAGCAGCAGGAGGAGAAGGACAAGGAGATGCTGGAAGTGGAGTACCTGCTGGTGCTTCTGGAGGAGCAAGTGGCGCTAGTGAACTTGGGAAAGACCAAAGTGCATACATCGCAGGACAAAATGCCGGTGGTTCCGGAACCAGTGGTGCTGGAGCTGGTGGAGGTTATGGTGCTGGAGCCGGCTGTGCGAGTGAGTATGGTGCTAGTGGATTTGGAAAAGACAGGAGTACATACTGCGCCGCAGGACGAGGTGGCGGTGGTTATGGAGGGGGTGGTGCTGGAGGAGGCTCTGGAGCTGGAGGTGGAGGAGGCTCTGGCTCTGGTGCTGGTGCAGGAAGTGCGAGTGTATATGGCGCCGGTGGAGTTGGGAAAGACAGAAGTTCATACTTCCTCGCAGGACAAGGCAGCGGTGGTTACGGAGGAAGTGGTTCTGGAGCTGCTGGAGGCTCTGGAGCTGGAGGTGGAGGAGGCTCTGGCTCTGGTGCTGGTGCAGGAAGTGCGAGTGTATATGGCGCCGGTGGAGTTGGGAAAGACAGAAGTTCATACTTCCTCGCAGGACAAGGCGGCGGTGGTTACGGAGGAAGTGGTTCTGGAACTGCTGGAGGCTCTGGAGCTGGAGGTAGAGGAGGCTCTGGTGCTGGTGCAGGAAGTGCGAGTGTATATGGCGCCGGTGGAGTTGGGAAAGACAGAAGTTCATACTTCCTCGCAGGACAAGGCGGCGGTGGTTACGGAGGAAGTGGTTCTGGAGCTGCTGGAGGCTCTGGAGCTGGAGGTGGAGGAGGCTCTGGCTCTGGTGCTGGTGCAGGAAGTGCGAGTGTATATGGCGCCGGTGGAGTTGGGAAAGACAGAAGTTCATACTTCCTCGCAGGACAAGGCGCCGGTGGTTACGGAGGAAGTGGTTCCGGAGCTGCTGGAAGCTCTGGAGCTGGAGGTAAAGTAGGCTCTGGTGCTGGCGCAGGAAGTGCAAGTGCGTATGGCGCCGGTGCTTTTGGAAAAGACAGAAGTTCATACTTCCTTGCAGGACAAGGTGCTGGTGGTTATGTAGGAAGCGGTGGAGGGTCTGGAGCAAGCAAAGGGTCTGGTGCTGGTGTGGGAGGTGCAAGCGTGTATGGCGCTGACGCTTCAGGGAAAGATAGGAGCTCGTATTTTATGCCAGGACAAGTTGGCGGTAGTTACGCAGCAGGAAGCGGTGGATCAGGCGTCAAAGGTGGTTTTGGAGCCAGCGGAGGGTCTGGTGCTGGTGCGGGAGGTGCGAGCGTGTATGGTGCTGATACTGCAGGAAAGGATAGAAGTGTATACTTCGTGCCAGGACATATGGCAGGTAGTGGTACAGGAGCATCTGGAGCGAAAACTACTGGAAGTGCAGGACTTAACTTGAGCAGTCAAAGTATTTACATGATGTCTGGTGCCCCACAAAGTGGAGGGAGTGGAGGAAGTAAAGGAATTGGAGGAACTGGAAGTGTTCCTACTGCTAGTAATACTACCAGCGTCTACTTCACGAGATAAGTTGTGATATTGTAAAAATTACTGATGTATAATTAAACATAACTTTTGCTCTGATAATGTCTTCATACTGATAAAAGATTTTAAACCTGTAATTTCGAGAAAATCAAGCAAATTTATACCGTATAAAACGATGGAAGCTGCAAACATATAATACCAAATCACTAATTATCGATTCCTCGATCTTCTTGCTTCTAATTTCTTTACCGCTAATATTCTGTGATGAAAATTTGCCTCCATGGTTCCGTAACAAATGTTCCCAACATTGCCTAGAATAAAAGAGCTTATGGTGAAAATGAGATGCTCTCTTTAAAGCTGCAGTTTTAGTCAAAAATTGCATTAGTATTGCACTACTGACTACAGTCCATAATGTATAACGGTAATTATGAAAATGATAATCTCTTGCACCGCTGATTTTGTCAATCAGTCGTAGCATGAGGATATTAT
>UYYF01004335.1:14458-52688 GCA_900618365.1 Thelazia callipaeda | reverse complement strand
AAAAAAAAAGACGGAATGGCAGTAAAATGTTTGCATACAATTGTAACAAATCGGTACCACATTAGTGCAGATGCGCTACATGTTAATGACGAATGTCGATAGTTCTACCGTCTGTTCTGAAGGTGCTAATAATTTCTTGATGGTAATCGATGTACAAATCAGATGAGACAGTTGTTTTAATAGGATGGATAATTTGCATCTGTCAATTCGGTGCGTCACAGTCGCAACTTAAAAATATATATGAAATGTTCTGAACTGTTATTTTTCTGCGCGGCAATAAAGCTTATATGCATTGTAAAACAGTAAAGATGATAATTTATATTTTTAATAATGTGCATTGCTCAATTCTATGCTAACACATTATTTGCTGTTAATTATTTACTGCTTTTCTTTGCTTGAAATCAGAAAATTCAGATTTATCTTAATCTCAACAAATAAAAAGAAAAACAATATAAATGTGGTACAGTAAGTTATGAGCTTAATCAGTGAAGCCATAAATCTGGAAGGACTCATTCTGAACAAGAATATTTCAATAGCGTCAATTAAGTATAAGATGATTTAATTTACTTTAAGAAGTTTAGATTAGTAAATTAGTATGCATTCTTATCATTAGTACTGTTTTGTTTTCAAATTTCTCTTCCTAACTCGCAATAAACTCATTTTCATTGCGATATTAGTTCTTCACATGTTTGTCAGTAATTTTTTATTCAGATATATTAATTATTCAAATATGGACTATTTTTTTAATTTGCTATTTTAATATCACAAAAACAGATTCTTAGAAGTCAATATGAGGAAAGCAGTCAAGAATATAGCAGAGATGGGACAGTAATTAAAATATTCATTTCAGTACTTTCCATTCAAAAGAAATTTTCCTATGTTCACTTTTTTCGTAATATTTGATCTCAAAAAAATTGGTTTGTAAAATTCTGCATGTCATCAAAATTACGAGATTTGAATAAATGAATCATGCGAATTTCGAGGCACTATATTAATAAATGTTAAAAGTTAGAATTGATAATCATTATTGTACCATTCTATCCTACTAACCGGTAAGATCTTTTTATCTGATTTGCCTGTAAAACTGTGGCTTCAAGTCCAATTGACTCGTGCTAAAAGGTACTGTAGTTTTTTTTCTTTGGAAGGATTCGTTGCGATTTTCCTGAAACCGATTTAAAAAAATTTTTTTCTTAATAGACGCATTAAAAAGTTCTTCGTGAAAAGGTAACGCTTTTAGAACTATTTCACTTTATTTGACTGTAATATTACAGTTATTAGAAAAAAACAACTATTTATCACCAATTTTGATGAGTACATAAAATAAATTAATATAATAAACTAAAATGCTAAAATAATTTTTTGACTTATTTTATTCTTAAAAATAACGTAAACATCAGTAAACACTTTCAAGCACAATAGCTAACTAAAGTTTCACAGTGAATAGTGTTATTTTTATCACATGTCATTGTTTCAGCTAATATAGAAATCGTCAAAAAATGAAGTCAAATGGTAACTGCTTAAAATTTTTGGCGGTAGTATGAAATTCAGAAATCTCAACAATTAACTCAAAATCGTCTACTGAAGTTCCCAAAGAATTAACCTTAACTCTCATCCAATGCTTCTCATTTAATGTATAAAATGTGAACTGAGAATAAACTGATATAAGTAGTGAATTGAATCATTACACAGTATGAAGTAAATACTATTTCAATCACATTGTTTAGCTAAGTTTTTATTAGACTTATTATTTCAGATATTGACAAAAATACGAGAAGAAAAAGTGTGAGAAATATAGAAGTATGCAAGCTTTTATTCGTTATTTCTATTAAAAATCATTTGCACTGGTTTTTTGCTTCTCAATACTTAAAATGGCATTTTGACAAAATTTTTTAAACTTTTTGTATAAATTCTTCAAAATGTATGACTCTTAAATAACTCAACTTAGCATGGTGTAATTGTTGATACGTATAATCCCTATTATAATTATTTCGATGAACGATATGTAAGTTTTCTTGCAAACATTATTTGTAGCACTTTGTTATTTTTTAAAAGCATGAAATTAACATTATAACTTTTATCTAGCAAAGTTAGCTAATATTGATTCAAAAACCAGATTTGGTTAACTTTTGTCAGAACAAAATAGAATCAAAGTCTTATCAATTAATTACTGCACTGAAATAATTAAAAGAACCAAGTGATTAAGCAGAAATATAGAGGTCAGGCATGTGCATTTATTTGGTACTTTACATAATTATGGATAAAATTTTGAATAAATTTTTAGAGGCTTTCGATACATAAAGGAAGAAAAAAGAAAAGAAGTAATTAAATTTACATTTTTCCTTACTTTTACTCTTAAACCTACCATGGTAATATTTCTAACAGTAATTCTATCTGCCTGATAAAACAGTAAAATCACTGATAGTTTCTTTACTTACAGTAAACATTCCAAATAATGGAGTTCTATATTTTTTATTATTTACGATCAGAAAATTTGAAAATTCTGATTAACTGTTAAATGCTTAATCAATAAATATTTAGAAGCTATTCTTCTTATTTTCTTAATCATTTTAAGAAACAGCACCTGCATCCGCGCCTACAATGCTACAACCATCAAAACCACAACCATCTGTAGAAAGTTCATCTCAAAATACTTCTCAAAATTCATTAGCCAAGGTTAAGAATACTTTTGCGTTCATTTTTATGAAAATTGAATTAAACCCAGGCATATCATTTACTATTTCTAATTCTTTTTTTCTAATTAGTAGTAAGGTGCGCGATGAACAATTAATTGCTTGAGTTGAAAGAATTATCTGACTACTACTTTTTCTTTTTCTTCAGCTTTTTTTATTTAATAACAATTTTTAAAATAAATATTTCGACTACTATCCTTTTTTGAGTTAAGTTCTCATGTAAATTTTTTTTAAATCAATAGATTTTAAATGTGTAAGTAATTCAGTACTTATATTAAATAAATTAGATTTCTAATTTAAATGTAAGTCACTCCATTTTGTTATCACTCATAAAAAGTAGATTAGGTGAATAAAAGTATCGGAGAGTAATACTGTTTTTGATTGAACTTTGGGCAACACCAGTAAATTGTTTCAAGCACTCTTCATTATTGCTTTTTGACATGTTGAGTGATTGACAAACTGAGCTAAACAAAGAGGTCAAATGAATTTATTTGAAATTGGAGCATACAGTACAAAATATGCAAAAGCAGTAGTGATCAACAAGTTGCTATGTTAAAATAATAGATATAACTGAGAATATTCATAATATCAACTTCAACTTATAACCTCATAATAGCATCTGATTAACGTTTCTGAAATAAAAGATTATTCTTGTTTTTAACATGAAAGTGTTGCTAAACATAAATAAATAATTAGTTTACAAATCAAACTTTTGCGTGATTAAAGTGATTAATATTTCAGGCCTCGTCCAAAAAGTAAGTGTCAACCACTTATGATTTTGCTTTGGAATGTACAGGAAGAACTAAAAATGGTGTATTGTTAACAACTACAAAAACATGGCATTAAACTGAGATACGTGGAGTGAATATAATTTAAAAAAAAAAAACAGCAACAACATATTTTAATTCTTTTTTATTTTTTTGTTAATAAAAGTGGCAGGTGGTAAGCTCATTTGCAAAAAGACATACATACTTGTAGGGTAACTGTGGAACAAGACAAGAAGATTGAAAGAGTAGCGAAAAAAGAAGCAGTTGAGAAGGAAATCAAAGTAGATAAAAAAATTGTCAAGAATGACCCCAAACCTTCGACAAATGTGAACCCAAATCATAGTAAGTTTGTACAGTTTCATCTCTAACTCTGGTGGACTTTGACATTTAAAAGCTATTGAAGAGAAAGTCAATATTCATTATTGTTTTACATGCCAAATGTATTTTGGACAGTAGCAGGACTGAGTTCTGCTATTAACGTACTCATAAATGTATTTTCAAATGAAATGTTTTTAAAAAACATCTAACAAATTCTCATCAAAAATTTTTATTAGTAATTTATACTGTATTTCATTTCTATAATACTTAATACGTATGATGTAACAGAAGAAAATACGAATAGTGTACCAAAAAATGAAGTGCAAATACTATAACTAATCATAGTTATCAATTTATAGCAATAGTTATAAAGTAGCAGTGATGGTTAATTAGTTATTTCTTGATACTAGATCAAAAATCAACTGAGCAAGAAGTCACCACTGCTAATTCTGCACCAATAAAACCAGATGACCAATGTGGTACTGCCGAGAACCTTAAACCAGAAGACCATAAAGGTGTAATTGCAACGAGTGCACCGGGAGAATCAGAAGACCATAAAGGTATTGCTGCGACAACTTCACTGGGAGAATCAGCAGATCAAAAAGGGGACATTATTACTGCTGTACCTGCAGATCAGAAAGGTACCTCTGACACAACTGCACCTGCGGTGCTGATAGAGTCTGCTCAAAATCATAAGCTACCAATAGCTGAAAGTAGCATAAATATTGTTGAAGAGAGCACATATATAACAATACTGGAAAATTCTGAGGATGACGGAAGTGATGACGATAATGAGCAAAGCGATAATGAAAAAAAAAGTGGCTTCTTCTCTGTACGGTCTACTAGTGATCAGCAGAGCATCGATGGAAACACAGAAAATGATGATGAAGAAAGCTATTTCACACTTGCTTCAGCAGATATAAATAGTATTACTGATAATAACTGAAATCACTGATTAACTTTCCTTTACTGATATAAACGAAGTTAATTCCTTCTGATAATTTTGAACAGTCCTTGAAAGAGCATGCAACAAACAGAAAATATCGTGTTTCTCAGTAAATGTGATGAGATCATTTAGTTCAATAATCTGATAAATGCATTTAATCAAATTTCTTTCATTCAAAGAAATTTATTTTTCTAATTTTAATGAGAAAAAATTTAAAGAAAATAAGAAAAACAAATTACTCATGTTAGTACAACACAGAATGATGGATTAAGTCTGTAATTGAATAAAATCGCAGTATGCTTTTCTGCGTAGCCTTTTCAGTGAAATACCACCTGAAAATTGTTTTTTATTTGCATACTCTGAATTTTTGAACAGATGCAAGCGAGAAGAGATTTTGCTTTTTGCACAATTGTCTGTTAAAACAATGATTTTAACAGCACGTAATTTGACGTGAATGATTAGTAATGATTTGCTACTTATGCTCACGAATGATCATTTACTTCTTGTTTTGCAAATGACCTGAAAAATGGCTTAAATAAGATTTTCCATGATTTTTGGAGCCGAAAATTAGATTCTCTCTGTTTGTTTTGACAGACCGTATCAGCCAAAATTTTATCCACCTATCACTAATGACTTTCAATAAAAAGCTTTTTCATGTATTTTTATATCCAAAAAATATATGTTTAGTTTATTACGATAAGCAATGAATTTTTGATTTAGATATTGCTGGCAATCGAGTATTATGCTAGAAATTCGAATTTTTTCAAGTTTAAACTTTCGATTATGTAAAGTTTCGAAATAACAGCACGATTTGAATAACAATTAATCCATAATCTTTTAACTGATATCGCAATGCAATACAGTCCATTGCTAGTAAAATAATAAATCTGACAAAGATAATCTTTATCTCTTTTGCAGTAAAATCTTAGCCAATTTCTCAGAAGTTTTTTACAATGATGAAAATGAAAATTAAAAAAAACTTTTACTTTATGTCTACACAACAAAGTAAGTAGTGTATGAGGGAGTATGCTGCAATTTATATTGAGTCTTTTGTCACATATGCGTACATCAGCAGCAACGCATGTAATTCAAACGTTTAATGTGTGTATGCGTCAGCACGAATTTGTGTATGTTCCAGTTATTAAATTTTCAATAAAATTGTGGATCAATAAAATTATGCATAGAAAAGGCATGTGAATGCCTCTTTTCTAGCCTTGTACATAGTTGAATCATAGCAGTCTTTCAGAATATGAAAACTGGAAAAATTGAAGAATTAATTTTATTTCCCATTCAATTTTTCAGTACCAGCTTAATCTTGTAAGTCAGACAAGACAAGACTTCTCATGCATTCTTCCATTTCATTTCATTTCCATTCATTCCACGCTATCATTACAACGAATTCAAATCCAATTACCAAATTCAACCAATCAGTGCAAAACTCTCTTAAAAAACTTAACTGTTATACGCTTTTATTAAGTAAAAAAAGAAGACGAAAAGAAGTAATAGTGAAGATATCAGAGCATTTTTCAGCACAAATAGTGAAAAAGTGAGAGAGAGAATGCTCTGAATTGAAATTCAATAACTGAAATTGAAAATGTAATAACTGAAATTTAAAATGCTTAATTTCTTTCTATTAAGTAAAAAAGTTTACTTGCTTATTTCATACTCAAAAATTTAATCTCTGAAGAAATAGTATTAATTTTTTGCTTATAAATTACTATAAAGTAGTAATAGAATTGTGATTGAATGCGTCTGAATGGTTAGTTATTATGCGAAGGGAAAACCAATGCAAATTTTTTTTAATTGCAGACAGCAGAACTTTAATCACAACTGCAATAACAAATGCCCATGAAAATTTACAGTATGTTAACCTTGAAACTTTTCAAATGCATACTATGAGAAGTCGTCAAAATTATTTTCACTAAATATGACAAAATATTTTCACTGAAATTGTACAGTGAATCAGTCAATAACTTTCAAACGGGTAAAGTAACACAGATCAAATCATTGCCCTCACAATCAGTAACTTTCAAACAGGTAATGTAATGCAGATCAAATCATTGCTCTTACAATCAATAACTTTCAAACATCAAACAGGTAAGGTAATACCGATCAAATCATTGCTCTTACAATCAATGACTTTCAAACATCAAACAGGTAAGGTAATAGCGATCGAAATCATTGCTCTCAAAAAATACTTGTTTGTTCCTCGCACAAACAACCCTCTAAGAGCAAAAGCAGTGCAAGACTTCCAAATGCTATCTGACTCACTTCTTCAATCTATAATACATGGCATGCTTTGCTACCCATTCCTTCAATTCTATATATTGCACATTCCAATTTCTTCGTTTCTGAGAGAATGAATCTGAATTTTGAATTTGTAGGGAAATCCTTCCTCCAATAGTCATCTTCCATCCACTGACACGAAAAGACTTTCGTTTTGACAACAAAAGGATGAAGTTTCGATTTTTTGTCAACTTGTGCACAAAAAGTCCCTCTTACTCATTTCTTCATTACAGTAATAAGTGAACTAATACCTTTTCACTTCTGCTCATAACTTCAGAATACATGTCATGTAAGTAATGAAATGTACCACTGAAAACTTACAATGCTTTCAAATTTTTGAATTTTGTTTGCATAATTTATCATCAATTTTCTTTCACGTTAAATGTCACTTATATTTACATATGTCATCATCAGTGATTCATGCGTTCTTATGACTTACTTACGTAAAAATTTGGTGTAATTTTATTAACAAAGATATATATTATTTGTATAGTAGTGAGATCAGAATTTCTGCTTTTGACAGAACAACAACCGACGTTTTATCAATGATTTATTTACGCTGAAGTGTGTCTCTCTGATGAACTTTAATGCTATGATTCATTTTCCAAAGATTTCATTCTTTCTAGTCATATTAATTTTGGTTTCAATATATTATAGTTACTTTTTAGTACACTTCAGCAGAAATTAGATCAAAATTATGCAGCAACGGGCATTCATTTTATACGTGAAGTGACATTCATAGAAACAATGAATAAAATAACGTATAAACGTACAAAATCAAAAATTCACAAGAATTTGGGAGAAATATTACAATTCGCACATTTTGAATTCATAATAGCATGTGATTCAGACTATAAATATGTGACTGTATCAATTCTAAAAAAAGTAATCACAAAAAGACCACAACTTGGAAGGAATTACTGTGAATTCATATGTCAGCGAATAGGTAAAATTTTGTCTGCTTTTAAAAGTTTGGGTTTGTTTGAAGACAACAAGTATGAATTAGGTCTGTAGTTGATTTGCAAACATGATCTATTTATGAGTTGCAACTGTGAGTTTCAAGAGCTGGTCAAATAACGGATGCTGGTCGAATCTGAAATGACAGGACAATGCTCAAATATAGGTAGAGTTTTCCAATGCCTATTTGATGTGAGAGAGAAAGGTTGAGTGGGAATTTGTGAGGGTGAGTGTGTCTATAAGTCAGACAAGTAGCAGGTTATCGATCTTGCTTTCCGTCAGCGTCTACCTCAATTGTGATCCAAAGATAATCTTTAGTTTTCTAGTTTAATCTTGCTTATTTTCGTCTAAAGTCTTTTGTTGTTTTGCCTATTCACATTCTCAAATAAGTTATCGTATGACTCGTTTTACTTACATTTCAATCCACGTTGTGTTACTTCACGTCTTGTCGTTTATCATTTGTTTAATTTAATTAATTATTACTGATAGTATACGAAAATTCATTTACTAATTTTGCGTTTTATATTTTGTTTAGAAATTTCAATTGAAAATGCTAACATAAATATTGTGCATAATTTGTTTATTCATAATAAAACACATTCGTTTAGGACGATATGCTCTTTGTTGGATTGCTATGGTCAGCATTTGCTGTAGTCGCGTTAAGCGATACTGACGTGGATCAAACCGTGCGGGATGTCACAACTACTAAGGTAGTTTTTTAACTCTATAATATTATTAAATTTTTATATCATTTTTACTTCCCATAATATTTATTTCATACAGATATATATTCTATTAGCAAGAAGTAAAATTTCTAGCAGCGTAGTTGTTTTTCATTTTATTGTACTTTGATTGCCCTTCTTTGATTTTCTATCGTTTTTTTTTTCAGTTGATTTCGTTTTTTTTTTAAATTATCATATTAGTGCTTTGTTTTTAAGGTACGCTTAGAAGGATAAAGCTGCAGTCAGCTAATAAAGTTCTCTTCTCTACAATTTTTTTAATGCACAAAGAAAAATATCTTGTCACTTACTTACTGATTGTTGTTTACTTCATGATATTTAATAGGTTTATAGTTGTAGTGCATTTGTTACTTACTTTTATGGATACTTTGCTAGAACTTTTGTTCAGTAACAGTTTGCTTTTTTGTTGGCTGTGAATGTCTTTTATTTTTAAATTTTATTTGATGCTTTGGTTATTTTGGTATAATATTTTGGCTTTAAATATTTTTGTAATATATATGGAAATATTTTTAGTGTTATAAAGGAACTTTAAGTCTAACTTTAAGTCATGATCAGTGAACTTTTACTGTTGTACCATTTTTCGTACTTATCTTCATGATGTTTCTTATACTTATATGATATTTACTTATTTTTTTGTTACAGAGTGGCGCTAAATGGTGTCCAATGCCAGTAGTTGGAACAGAATGTCCCGCATCAAGTATATTTCATTATTATGCTTGCTGTGGCAGTGCTAACAAGGATTGTTGTTTCAATCTACAGGTTATTAGTCTTTACTCTTACCAGTTACTTCGAAGAAAAATTCTAATGCTAGTTAATTACTGCTGAATAGCAGTTATAGCGATTATTGTAGTATTGTCCATCATTTATACTCTTCATAATACTTATTAATTTATTTCACTTAAAGTATTTCACTTTAAATTGATTTTAGGTAGCAATTAATTTTAAGTGTTATTTTTCGTAATTTGTTCTGTATAGGATGTTTACTGCATATTAGTATAATCATTTCAGTTATGAGACTCTCAAAATGAGTTTGAATTTTAAAAAAAAACATTATTTCTGATTAATTAATTAGTGCATATTTTACTAATATTTCTTTGCAGTTATGGGTCATTGTTGTTTTGGCAGTTATCGCAGTAATTATGCTTGCTTCTTTCGTAATTTCAATCCTACGCTGTCTATTCTGTCGTCGTTAAAAAAATTTAGATACAGCTTGAAACGTACTAATGGATTTGGTAACTTTTCTTTTCACGTACTTCATCGAAATTTAAAGTTTTTGTAACCTAATTGTAATAAAATATTCTTGTTTAATCTTTAATTTCCAAAGACAAATATTTGTCCCAAAATCACTGACGAAATAAAACCTACCTCACTGCCACGTTTCAATGCTGCTAAATAGAGGTTATACAAATTTTTGAACCAGAAGTTGATAGTCAGCTTGCTTGTTTATCTTCAACAGATTGAAGTCTTGAAGATTTCGGCTTGTGCAAGCTTAATCGTTTTTTTCAGTTGGTCAATGCGTTAGTGATTTTGGGATAATGCTGTGATAAATTTAGACTTGATATTTTATGTTTTATCATTATTTAGTCTAATAATTTGTCTTGTATTTATCATTTTGAAAAAAGTGACAAAAATATCTGAAAATTTTTTTGTGGTGCATAATATCTACGCTGTAATCCATTAGATAGGATTTGATACGTTTGATTCGTGTGACACTTATTATTTTATCTCTTTTTCAAGGCAAATCAAATACATTTCTGCTTCATCTTTACGCATTTTTAATGTGACGTGTATTTAAAATGTGACATACTTTTTTCTATAATACGTTTTGAACGAAATTTTCAAATTTGATATACTTTGATATATGTGAACTAATTAATGCATTTGTATTTCATTTCACTTTTTTGCTTGTGTAAAAGTTTTAATTAATGATTGTAGCTGTAAAGTATACTTCTATAAATAAATGCTTAATCTTAATGTGCTTAGCACTTGCATTCAATGCATACTAGCAATAAACAATTTCACATGTGGGTTTGAAGCAGAATTAACATGTATTTAAAAAAATTCCTGAAGAAAAACGTCCAATCTCCACTTTCTCATAAAATGCAAGTAAATAGGTTACTGGAAGTGCGTGTTGTTCAATGCTATATTATATTTTATTGGCAGTGAACAAAGAAATCAAATACTGCTATTGCAGTGCAGGCCTCTCCGATTCATCAAACTATACTTGTTCAATTCATTAAATCACATGACTCACTAATGGCTGCCATGACTTGACTTACTCAGTTGACTGCAGTTCATCAGAATTTCACTTATCAAAGTTCAGTGTTTGGAGTCTTTCGGTTAAACGAATACTAGTGAAGCAGTGGTGTTTAATAAATATCGGGAAATTTTCTAACTTTAGAAAAGTAATGGGATTTCGCCTAAATAACTTTCATAAACAAGAATATGACTGGAAGTTACCAAAAAAGCTAAGCCTAAAAATATGACTGAAAACTTGAGAAATTCAAATATCATCAAAATTAGTGAAATTTTTTAGAAAATAAATAATTTCAAATCAAATTCAAATTTATTTCTTTAATAAATACCACCAGATCATTCGAACTTCATCATTGTAATTTTTTTCAGTATTATCTACGACTCGTAGTAGTTTAAATTCTGCAAGTGTAACATGTACTGTTCTAATTTAGAAATAACGGCAACATGTGATATAGATTCTTATTTATAAACACCTTGAAATTAATGTAATAGACACTTGGTTACATTCACTGCTTTCTAGAATTGATGTTTGGATGGGTGACCTAGCGGAACGGAACCAAATGACTTCCAGTTCAATTCCCTCTAAAACTGCTGATCAGTTGCTATTGTTACCGGAAGATAGTGCCTGTTTTACCCCGAATACATCGATCGAATCATATACTGATTTTTCGGGTTTTTATTTTGCCACAAAAACGCATAAGATTCCTGATATGAAACAGAAGCAACCAAATAGTTGTGCTGCTGGTGATCTCGCTGAGAATCATCGTAAGTAGCTACACAAAATTTGTATGTTTCTGAACAAAAGAATCAGTAAATTCCTGAAGCATAGAGTAAATATGCATGCATATTGAACTGTGCTTTTACTTTTTGCTGCAAAATAAGAACCAGCAAACGTTAATTACTTCTGATAATTAATGTCTGCCCACTTGCTAATAATTATCAAATTAAATAAAACCAATGTAACACATTGTAACTGACAATGATCAATAATTAACCAATCACAAATTTAAATAACTGACATTTACTTTAATGACACATGACGGCAAAAATAAGCAGGCAGTGACAATAGTTATTTTAGATATTCACATTACGTGATAGACATTTATATAGTCGTCACATGTTATACGGATATTGCTTTTTATGATTTTAGCTAATCCAGTAATTATATTGTATATTTGCAATTAATTTCAGTATGGATATCTGATAGTAAATCAGGCTACAGCTTATTTGAAAGCGACTATGAAATTTGGACAGGTAAACAAGCGTACCGCCAGCATTGCGAGAACCCATTTCCACAAGATTTTATGCTTTTAGCCAGCATATTTTTGACACCTGCAAAAATGGAATCCATAAAAATTGACACAGAAAATTTTCTACCGTTATTTAGATTTTCGAAGTTTTTAAACTTTTTGATAAAATAAAAATCAATTCTTGAATGAAATTTCAGAAAACGACTACGAGTTTCCGAACTGGAGCTGGCCTTATGCTTCGACTTCAAAACCGCCTAAGAGGAAGATGGATAAAAAGCTACACGCCTCATCATCCTTCTACCATGTTCTTGATATGAATACAGAAATCGGTAAAATGATTACCTTTATATTTCAAATATTATAGTTTTCAGTACCGAAAAACTTAAAATCTAAATCAGGCAAGGATGCTGCATCATGAATATTACACTACGAACAGTCTTCTATAATTCATAAGTAACGAAGTAATTAAAAACTGTATTCTACTAAAGTTCTTTAAAAAAAATAAAAGCGAGATTTTTATATGTTTAGAATGACCCATGAAGCAATGAGAAATTAAATAAATAAACTTGACGGAAATATCCGGAATCAGAGTATTTTCTAAATCCATACGAAATATTACTTTTGTTAGTTTATTAGTTCAAAGTTCCTCTGATATTCACTTTTATTTCGCAGCCTTCAAATTACTTCTGTAATTATTTCTCAAAAAAAAGCTTTATTAATAATTAATTTATTCCAGCAAACAAGACCGCTCATATAGCGCACGTTCCATCACAATATTATTTAGAAGAACTAAAAAACTATGCCCTTTACAGTAACGTGCCACACGTTGTACAAGCACTAATGGTTTGTAAAACTCTTTTTCATAAAATAACAACTAAATATAAGAAAAAAAATAAAAAAAATATTTAAAAGAAAAAAACCTTTAACACATGGTCCAAATTACGTTGTAAATAATCTTTTTTGTGCGTCACTACTCAGTTTTGCAGTCATTATTAGATAGAAAGGAATGTCTATCTAATAATGACTGCAAAACTGAGTAGTGACGCACAAAAAAGAAAAAAGCTCAATATCCCGCAATTTTAGAAGCCATATTTTCCGTCCGTAGAAACTGAATCAGAATATATATTCAAATGATTAACAATGATACGTAAGGACTATCGCACTATGTCTATCTCGATGTCCAAATAAGATTTATGGCAAATGCAACGAAACGTCAATTATCTTGAAAATCAAATAATGTTTAAAGAACAGTTCAAGTACATGAACTTTATTCATTACAAAAACTTTAAATACTCAAAATACTTAAACACACTCAAGTAAAATTGAATTCTGAAGCTTCATGAACACATAAACACAGTTCCTATAATTCCAAATCAACTGTCGAACAGAATAAAACATAAACGATCAATTTAATGTTTGACAAAATCGATTTCGAATAGCAAAAGTTGCTAAAGTGTTAGCTAGTTCCTCCGGGGAATCTTCTTGAACAGCATGACCCGCTTTTGGCAGTATTGTTTCTTGAAACTTGCCTTGCATTTGTCCAACCTATAAAGTCGATAAACTACATTTAAATTAACATTCTTTAAAAATAAAACTAACCATGGTTTAAAAAAATATAAAAAGTGAAGAAAACGAACTTTGGAAATTAGAAATTGAAACAGACGAATTTTTCTTACAATTAAGTCGGTATCTAATCTGTCGATTCCTGCAAGAACAAGAAGCTTTGGCGCATGACAACTGAGAAATAGATTTGAGAGACCTTGGAACCATCCAACCCAATGTGGTTCGGTTTTAGATAAATCAATTCTCCATGTATACAGCTGTAACAATTAGAATACTGTAAGTTCTGGAAAATTTTTAGATTACTCAGTATTCACTGAAATAACGAGAAGCCAGAACTCACATCACCATTTTTTTTTATTTGAGAAGGCATAGAGACACGAGCAGCTCGAGCATTTTTTGCTGTTCCTGATTTATAGCACCATTCTACTGCCGCTCAAACAGATTTGAATTTAGTTGCGACCATGACATAACAGATTCAAAAAAGATTATATTTAGAGGGCTCACATTGTCTGACTCTGCTAATGAGTATTTAAAACTTCTTCCGAATTTAAAGGAAAAGATAGTCAAGACTTGCAATTAGAAAGTCAAGACCTGCGACTAGATCGTCCATTTATCGTTGATTTAACAATGACATACCACCAATGCTGCCAAACTTTTGTGGTCGATTTTTTAAAAATTGTTTCATCGTTTTCAGCGCTTCCATTGCTGTACCTTCAACAACGTCTATCACAGCAAGACCAACCACATTTTCTATGCGACCACTAGCTGTCACATGAACTGCGAGGGCACCACCCATACTGAAACAAACTAAGTGTTTCATTAGTTACGGATGGAAAATATAATACTAAAAATATAATTTAACGAAAAATTACAGTCTATTATTCTACCATTTTCTATTTTAGTAAACTAACCTGTGTCCTATCATAAATGTGGGAATCGCTTCATTCTCACATATTTTCTTATGAATAGCTAAAATATCTTCCACCTGACGTTCAGTGGATAAATTCAAATCATCTTCAGTTGTAGTATTACCGTGACCTCGCAAATCTGGTGCTACTACTCGGCATTTTACATGCAGAGAGAGCTGTTCCTAAATTAGAATTTATTAAATAATATCAAAATAAATTCTCTATCAACAAGTATTAGATTCATGATTCCTTTTGATAGAATCTCAAATTCCCATGAGATTGATTAAATTTAATTTAATTAAAAATTTAAACATTAGCAGTTTTATTCTCTTAATGCCTATTTTACATCATTAATACATTACAAAGCTTTAAATATATAACAATAATCATGCTAAAAAATTGCTTGCACTACCTACAATTCTTCTAGTTCCAAATTTATGTACATATTTCGCAAAAAGCAACTACATTAGAAGTATAAACCCATAGAATTAAGTTAACTTACTGCCAGAGGTGCCCAAGTAAGACCAGAATAACCACCACCATGAAGCATATAAAAAATTGGTCCTGCGTTACCTTTTGTATAGACACAAAAAACACCATCATTTATATTCAATTCAAGTTTCTGATCAAAAAATTCGTGCCACCCTAATGGTGACAAATCTACTGCAGGTGCTCGACGAGATCCCCTACTAGTAGATGGAGTCGATCTATAACTTTGTCTGATTTACTTTTTTACTTGAATTCGATTAGCATCACTAAATATGAGAATATAATCGTTACCCTATAATGTAAATTTTGGATTACTAAAGAACAGTTTTATCATTACTATGAAATGTTCTTGTAACTTAAATATTTACAAAGAAGATTTTCTGCATAAACTACTATTTTGTTCAATAAAATTGCATGTTGAATCAAAATACTTTTAGTAATTTAAAATCTATGATCTACATTCTGTATGAGCAAAAATGAACTTAAAAAAAAATAATTTATTCATTAGCTCCCAAAATTTTTGATTGATCAAGCATTCTTATACAAATTAAATGAAATTAAATCAACTAGCTAATTTCATGATTATTTTTGAAGACTTCTAAACTTCAAAAAGATAGTACTTTTTAGAAATAAGTATTGAAATGTAGAAAAAATCTGTTGAAATGATAACTTGCCCAGTTGCAACATTAGTTCCGTCTTCATTTATTGGTGGTAATCCTCTTTTTGCCAGCACTTCTCTGTGCAAAGCAGATAGCTTTCGAGTGCTGCTCATTTTGTTTGCACTCTAAACTAATTACCTGTAAATCTTGACAAATATTACGAACTGTCACAAAATCTATTGATAAAACAGAAAAACATGATTAACCCAAAGACTCACTGATGATACTACTTCATATTACATGCAAGCGTGAAAAGTATGTGATTCACCCGACTACAAGTTCAAACAAAACAAACCATTCATCTATTCACGTCAACACAACTTCATAAAAACAAACTGAGTTGAATAAAATCAGAATAGACAAATTCTATTGCACAAAATGGTAAGATGTGCAATGAATGACAAGATGTGCAAATATCTTTTTTTAAATAGAAAAAGGAGTAGTGAAAAAAGACAAAGGGATTTGCTCTTAGATCATATTCTACACAATTCTGGGCCACGATCTGAAACTCGGAAATGGAAGAAAATGATGACATTCGGCACAACGAATATTTGGAAGAATCGTTCCAGATTATAGAGTGCATAATACTTTTCTATCTGAAGCCGAATATAAATAATATAATTTTCAAGATGTTCATCGCAGGATAAAATTATGAACATTTAAAATAACGGACGAAAATTTGATAAAAGATTTTTATATTCAAGAGCAGATGAAGGAACCTATTTAAATAAATGTTAAAGACAAGAAGTACGATAACACTATGACAAAAGCAGTAAAAATAAGGAGAGAAAATAGAGTATAGCGCTGCTTCCAAGGTAACTACGAACTGTTATCTTCCCACGTACTATTAGAAACAGAGCGAATCCCTTGACTATAATTACTTGATTCTTCAAAAATACTGGAGAAATTCCCATTTAAAATTGATGAATTCAAGTATTGTGATACGATGCAAGCGGCTCATTTCATTACACACGTAACAGTCGGTGAATTGAGCTACGAATGGTATTATTAATATGATGAAGCTCTAACAGAACTATTTTTACTTGCATTATTAAGAAATCACTATAATCACAAATTACCTTCCATGTTTGTATCCAGAACAATACCACATAATACAGAAAGAAAGCACCAAAGTATTGCTATTCAAACCATAACCAGAAATCGCAAGTTGGACTAGGTAATGCCTGTAGTAGCCGATAACATAACTCGTATTTGAATTGTATTACGATGATTTGAATTCTGGAATTGTTCTCTGTTATGAATTCGGGTTTGTTTCTTGTTATCAGATTGCGTACTCAATCTCTGTTTCAGTTCCTCACTTAAGAACTATGACACAGCAGCGCTACACATACACGATTGAACCTTTAGAAGGACGAGAGTTTATTCAACGAAACTTCGCAACACTTCCACAAAGGGCATATAAGTACAGCAATCGTGCAGTTACTTTAAATGAGCGTTTCTCAATTATCGAAAGAGGTATTTTTAATCTTCATACTTCCATTACTTTGAATAGTTTGAAATCGTAACCTAGTTCTCAAACAGAACTATTTCTGGATTTTCAGTACACACTACTTTACAACTGATATTCGCTGCATTATCATCTAAATACTTTGCATTTTGTGATTGTAAATGCCACTTCGGTTTCGGATATGATATTTGAAGTAATATACCTGTAAGTGCTTGTCTAAAAGTGTATCTTTTTAAATCATATCAGATTTGAGAAGGTAAAAAATTCCTTTATTTGTCACTTTGACTAATTTTAAACCCAAGCCACAAGCCAAAATTCATATATCATGTCAAAATAAACAACAAAATACGACATAAATTGCATCGTTTAACTACAGTGATCAGTTATCGAACCAACTATATATAATTCATATCACAGAGACATTTTATTGCAGGATATCTTCTTGTTCCAGATATAAGCAGTGTCAATAGAAAATATCAAGAAAGAGTATGCTTGGTACCGCGAAAAAACAATCATTAAAAAAGGACAAGGCAAGTCAGCTATTTCATTGAACAAAGTTGCGAACTGAGCAGTACATATTTTGAAATTACTCACTAGGCATTATTCTTGAAAATATTTTTCAATATTTGTTTGTTTGCAGACAATAAAAACTTGCATATTTCGTATTACTGTTTAAAATGTATCATAAGAAATGTAACGATATATAAAATTTTTACATGTCAATCGAGTAAACATACAGCTTTCTCACCCAACATGAAATTCACTAGTCATGCCATGAGCTTCATTTTGTAGAATCGATATAACTTTGCCGAATACATTGCCAGTAATATCATTTAGCCGAAAATGTATGGATTTTTCTCCAATGGGATTTTATGCCTTGGTGTCACACTCAATACTCCCAAACTCTCGCCATATTTGTTTCCATACCATACTAAACCATTTGATGAGTACGCATATAATCACAAATGCATTTAAAAAGTCATTAATACGACATCTGTCATTTATTAAAGTAACTGTCATATGAAGGAACATTTACCTACCTAAAAGTTCAGTCCCATCGCTAATTGGCCTAAACACGCGATAATATACAGAACCATTGTACTGGAAGGCGATTAAATTCTGTTCGTTCTCGACTGCAATTTTTTTACTCATTTTTTAATTCTTTTATTCCTTTGTTTTTTAAAAAAATTAAAAATTAAATAACTCAAAATGAGGTAATTATTTAAAATTGATTTTTAGAAAGCAACCATCACATTCCAAAAATGACTCAAATGATGAAAGAACTATGAATAGTCCGTTGATTCGTAAATATAAATATTTCAAAGCTTAAATTTTCCTCAGTATAATCTACCGCACACATTTAGAAAATCAATTCATTACTGAATAATCGATTTCACAGAAAATGTCAATAACTACATCTGGAACTATTTATGTAACGCATCCAATTTGAGTGTTTCGGATCGCTACCATCAATGTACTGCGATGGTTTACCACTAATACGAATTTCCCATGAATAACCATTCTGATCAGCCTTTTTTGGATCAGATAATAATATACCTTAAAATTTGCTGCTTCTTAGTTTCAAATATAAATCATTTAAAGTGATTATTCACTTTCATATAAAGTAATGCATACCTTGATATGGACCAAATACCAGTCCTATTGGTATATCCATTTTCGCAAAAACGCCAAGTCCAGCTTTAGGGATTTTCGAAGTTTTTATTTCGAAAAATGCAGGCAATGTTTGCTCTGCTCTTGGTTTACTATCTTCACGCACCTGGAAAACCTCATAAAAATACCAGACAATTATCTTCAGAATTACTGGAACAAAACATCAGCATTAACAGAGATAAAGGTGAAAACAACAAAACTCAGAAATTTTAGCACATTCTTTAATAGAGAAATATTAATATTATCTGTTATACTAAAGTATTGCTGGATATTTCAGAAATAAAAAGAAATATGCCAAAATACATAGCTTACTTCCCTATCGCTTACAATAAACAGAGGATGCAATTGACAAGATGCCCGATAATAAACTCCGCAGAGATCACAATCTGTAAACCGATCGTAAAAAAGCAAAGACAATATTAATTTAAAAAATAAAAAAAGAAACAACATACGTATGTAATCATCATCTTCCAATTCCGATTCTGCCAGCACAATGCCAAACGTCTTTAATTGTTTCTCTAGACAAAAGTAATGTTCTTACTAATGGAGCCACTAAAAGCAATTATAAAGTTGAATTTGTGTTTGCATGTTAATGAAAATTTTAAAATAATGTGAATTTTTTCAGCAAACAAAGTAAATCATAAAATTAAAAATTGGAGAATTTAATTTCATCGAGAAGTATTAAATAGAACTAATTTAACTAATGTGTTCCATGAGCAAATATTTTTATAACATATATAAATGGTACCTGATACCTTCTGCAGCAAACAATACTTTGGATTGTCGCAATCACTTTTAACAAGTTTAACCATTCGTTCTACTGCATCCACAACAAGACACATATGAAAAAAAGGTTAAAGTTAACAATGTTAATTAAGCTTTGTTAGCAATTCCGAATTCAAAACGAAGGCTCATAGCACCATACCTCACTGAATGGCGAATTATCATCATCATCTGAAGGGATCGCATCGCATGCAACCATGGAGATGGTATGAAAGCACGTAACGATAGCAAATTATGAAAGCAATAATAACAGCAACTAAGAAAACTACAGCAAAATAGTACTAGCAGTGTTAACTTGAAAGAAAAAACATAAAGAAGAAAGCTACGTAAAGAACAAAAACTTCACGCCATAACTGATATATAATGCGTATAATTACATATTTGCCCATCACCATAAGCTGCTCAACTGTGCACTAAAAAAGCAACGAAAGCAAAATTTTCACAGACAAAATGAACTAAATATTGCTTGATCACTAATCAAATACTAGATTAGTTTCAATGTGACAAAAATATTCTAATATCTTTCCAGTTACTTTTCTCTTGTTTCATTTCCAGGCTGCATTTTTAAATTCTTAAGCAACTAATTTTGTGGGAAGGAATAGTATTTATACTCGCAAAGAAACAACAACACACTGAGAAACAACAAAGTGTGAAAACGTTTGCGATTATTCACGTATGCATAAAAGCAAGCAAAAAGGCTTTGTTGTGAAGTGAAAAGAAAACAAGCAAATAAAACTACATAAAGTTTCGAATAAAAGGCATATAAAACACAAACAAAACTCGAAAGACATACCTCGTCGGGGGATGAAGTATTACTGTTACGCCGATCCACGTTATCTTCCACTGACATGGATCATAAAATATAGTTTCTTATTCAATACAGCAAAGAGTTTAAGATGAAATTACTCTCTGTATTATCCAACCTGTATATTCAATCAAATTCATAACAATAATTTTCCTTAACAAATTTTTTTATCAGTATCACTATTGTAGTAGTGCTAAAGCTGATTAATAAATCTTCTTAGATATAGAAAAACTAAATCATTCATTTTTTTCTTTGAAACTTCTACAAAACTTTTTTCTAAAATATTCTGCACATACAGCAAAAGATATGCTTCACATAAAGATGGAGAGAAATCATGAATAAAACAGAATTTCAGTACAGTAAAGCAAGTAACTGGAACTGATTTGTCAAGTTTGAAACATTCTGGTCTTAGATGCAAGCTTTGAACTAAGCTGCAGACTAGTTCTGAGCTAAAACAGGGTAATAAACTGAGTTATAGGTTTGGAATGATAACAGTGAATATAAAAAACTGGATTATAAGCAAGTCATGACCTGAATAAACTTGTAGATTTAGCGTTCGGCTGATCCGCATTCTTTTTTGGCATATTTTAGAAAAGATACTAGTATAGATAAGCAGACAGTAGCAAAACTCCACCTGCTGTTGCGAAGTTGCCTGTATTACGGGAGCTGAAGAAAAAAGATGATACTGAGAAAGAAGTGAAAAAATGAGAGTGTCTCCGGTACGTTGGGGTCTCGAATTTGGAAAACTTGGTAAAGTAAGTTCGTATGATTTACTCTTACTTATCAGGCCATGATTTGTTGTTGAGTTACTTTGTATTTAAGTGATTCATTTGTCGTATATTTCTTTAGTTTACTCTTTAGTTTCTAAATTTTTCTTTGCTTTCTCACTGCTTATTTCCGCCATCTTGAACACGGGATTAATCAATAACTTATCAGTTTGCTGGACCACTGATTTGCAAGGTCTAAAAACTTTTACTTCAGATCTATGGACAATATAAATTTACTTTGGCACCCAATGAACAGAAAGTATTCAAAGGATTTTGGAAAGATGCTACTGTTAAGGTAATACTGTTTTATTTTCTCGTAATTTGGATGCATATCCATATTGCAGAAGAAAAAGGAGCAGATGTAGTTTATTGAAAAAGTATGATATTGCTGATGTTAATACACATTGTTCCTTTTTCAAAGTCATTAATCAAATACTCATTCTTTGTGAATGTCTATTTTTTACCTTCCATAACGAGTTGTATGTAATTGACTAAACAGTAGATTTTGGTATCTTCATCTACTTAATGGTGTATTTCTATGTTGCATTAAATTAGGATTTGAAATACTTAAAGCTCAGAGATTTAAAGATATATTTGTATACTGTATGATTTATCTAGTTTTATACAAGTAACTGTCATTGTGATTGTAGGTGCTGAAAAATACTTGGTTAGACCGATGGTATCTTTGGTTACCACAGGTTGTAATTCTTTACTTTCTGACAGATCTTTGTGTGAAGATGAACCACGAAGCGTATCGTAAAAAGCCAGAAGAATTCATCAATGAAGGTGTACCACTTAAGTCGACAACTGGGTCAGAAGAAATATCCTCTTAATGGGTAGTAGATATTTTTTTATTTGTTGAGTAAAAGTTAGCACATGTGATCTAAAGCCTCATGTTTTAAACATTTAAAGAATGACTTTTGCTGCTTTGATGTAGTTAGAAGGGCAAATAAAGTCTTTGCCTCATGTCGATGATGGAAAAATGATATCTGAAAGTATTGGTAGTGATATCTGAGAGTACTGATATACGAACTGTGTTTATATAAAAGTAGTATGCGATAAAACCGCAATACTAAACACTTTTTCCAGTACAGTGTAAACAATATGTGAATTTTGTGAAACAGTTATCACGTGTAGGATGTTTAAAATACTATTTGAACTTACACGCGTAAGACCTAGAGGCATATTACAAACATGAATTCAGTTCACGAATGCATATGATGATTCTTCCCGAGGTTTTTTCCCAAGCTTTCAATACAACATTGAGAAGGACTTTTATCACTTCACTGTCAAGTTTTATTTTTATTAAACTTGACAGTAAAACTTGACAGATTTTTATATCATTCTGTCGTCCAGAACTCAGTAGCAACCAAATTTTAACTTGCAATATTTGTAGCGTTGTTATGCTCGTATGGTATTATTAAAAAGGAATAGAAGTGAAGGAACATCATCAGCAATTATTATTCATTCCATTACAGTGGTTATCTGGTTAACGATTTAAAGGATTTTTGAATAAGAGAATGGTTCTAAGTCATTTCATAGACGTGTAATTAATTAATGGTGCTAATGCTAATCAAACTTCAAAGTTTGGACCTTATAATATCAATAAATTTTCTTGCGCCGAGAAGTGAAGTGTTCGGAACGATTTCGAACAAACCAATCATCGTTCTCTCTTTCCATTTTTTTTCAGAAACAGAAAAGTTAAAGCTTTCATCGTTCGGCATGGTTAAGTCGAATTAGTAAGAGTTTAACCTTTGATCTGATGATGCTATTAGGCAGTATTTGTCAGCTTGTTTGTGAATAACTGTGCTGTCAGTCTTTAGTCAACGTTGTAACACAAACTGATAACATTCAATAATTATTTCTTATGTAAAATACTCTAAGAGCAGCATCAGTATTGTGAGAATTACGTCATATTTGCATTCTATAAAAGATAACGCTTCTACCACGCATGAAGATTACGTTTTTAGTTAATAGAAACACACTAAAAACAAATTCAGTGCTCTCCTGCAAAAATTGGTACGTTTCAATCATTACATGATTGAAATAAATAGGCCATGTGACAAACTGAAATCGAATAGCTCAGTCTTTTACCAGCGATCTTTTGCATCTTAATCCTAGAACTTGTTTAATGCAAGTGCTGCATTAGACAGATTCAAATTCAAAGATTAAGATTCTCTACCTAGAATGTAAGTTCAAGATTTAAGGTAGTGTGACTATAATGCTTAGAGTAAAATTGTAATTTGATTCTGCAGAAGTTAGCAATACATAATTGTAGTTAACTGAAATGGAAGTCAATTTTAAGTTAGAAATCAACTTATGACTTGAAATTATTTAGCTAGCTGTTGGTACGTCTTTGCATACAGTGATTCTGAAGCATTAGAGCAATTATCCGGATGTCAGATTAACAGAGTTCTAGTATAAACTGCGGAAAGCAGAAGAGCAATAAATTTCATTCATGGCTGATCCCATTGAAAAGAAACAACTGTGCTGCTCGGTCTTGAACTCTGTCCTTCATATACACAAGCACCGCATAGTTTACTTGTCAATTCTTTCCACGTGGTAAATGTATGTTTCTACTCAGTTATTTTGTATGAATAAAGGGAGAAACTATACAGATAATTACATTGCTATCACGTAAATCGGTACACAGGAGACTTCATGACCTTTGCTTGCTTAGAGCTGCACAATACCCTGCGTTTACCTCATTCAACTAAAAACACACATCTCTTTCAGTCAAATTCATGCAAACAAGAATGTCGAAGAATGGCGTCAGTCGAACGGAAAGTCTGCTAAAGCCTAGAACATTGCGTAAACGGTAATGAGTGAACTACATCAACCCAACCGTGAATTGCTGACGTGCTCATTAGTGGCAGAGATCGCAGAGCAAATAGACCTCGGGGTAGGCCCCGCCCATGAGCACGCTTTGATGTCACCAGCTGATTGGTTGGATGCTGACGTGGACCAGTAAGCGTGCGCCTCGCGTAATGACATTCTGGCTGGTGGGTGGTTGTTGCCGGTTGGTTATGTTTTTAGTGGACGTTAATTTCCTGGTCGATTATGGTGGTACTTATGCTGACTAGCGGTTTTCAAGCTTGTGAGATGAGTGTTATCCTTAAACTGGTAGGAATACGTTCGTGAATGGGTTTTTGTAACTCTCAAATAGCATTGGTGAAACACGTCATTAGCATATTTGATTAGATAACAACAACAGTTAGTCCTGTCACGATTTACAAATGAGTTAGTTTTTTATGAACAAAAATTCCTTTTTCCTATAGTGCACAGTCTTTGTCAGAAGTGATGAAATAGACGACTACATCCAATTCACGTTACTTCACGTCATGCGATTTATTTTATCCATCGTATATTTTTAGATTTTCTCAATTTTTGTCTAAAATTTTTACAGATACTTTTTACTTTGTGTGTGACTTGATTATTTCTTTTTTTCGTTTTTGTAACTCTTTTAATTGATGGTGATATAGCTGATATAGCCTTGGTCGTTTACTTAACATTACTGTCTTTGAATTGGTCAATGCTGAGCGTATAATCAGAGGAACTGTTAAAAGTGTCGTGAGAAAGTTATATTGATTTATATTGGTTTCCAGTTGATTCATATCATTACAGGTTGTAGATAAAACTCTTCGCTGTATTCCACCCGTAGACTTTGTTCATAGAGTTAACGTGCTATGTGTTCAGTGCCGTTTTTTTCAGCCAGTTTTGATGATTTTTTTTATTGCTTTTGCAGAAAATGCAGCTGCGAAACTTGTTGGCACTCATTTTTATTGCGATAGTAGGCGCTGAAATATATTTCAAGGAAGATTTTACTGGTACAGTATCTACTTACGTTTTTCCTGTGACAGACCAAGTATTCATATGATTATCTTCCTTGAGTGCTTAGAAGCTTCTTATGATGAGTTGGTAATGATCAGAAAGACTTGTGAGGTTGCTGTGACAATCAGAGTAGGACAAAAAATTGTTTTGTGGACCAGTACTCATTACTGGAATACGCAATATATTGTGCAAGTTTAAAATGGCGATTAAACCGGAAATCGTTTTAAAATAGGTTGAAATATACTTGAAGAACTTTTCATCATTATTTTATCTCAGATGATGCTTGGGAAAAAAGATGGGTGAAGTCGCAACATAAGAAAGATTTTGGTGAGTGGAAAATATCACATGGGGAGTTTTATGGAGACGCAGTTAAAGATAGAGGTCTTAAAACGTCTGAGGTAATTCTCGCCTTAATGATATCGTTGTTAAAAATATTCCAATAACTTTTTGAAGCGTTTAGATAACTGCATGTGGTCATTTATACTACTCTCATATGTATTACAGGATGCAAAGTTTTATTCGATTGCTGCTAAGTTTGAAAAAAGTTTCTCAAATAAGGGTAAATCGCTTGTTATTCAATTTAGCGTCAAGCATGAACAAGATATTGACTGCGGCGGTGGATATGTTAAAGTAATACTTTGTTAAGTACTTCATACTTTCTTATCACCGTATTTCTCATTTATTAGCACATTGCTGTAACTTCATACCAATATTTAACCACTTTATAATATCGAAGTTTTGTTTTTTAGGAATTATTTAGTTTTCATTTTAACAATGATATAAATATGTAATTTGCTGAAGGAAATTCATTTCAGTTTCTGCTTCCTTGTTTTTTAAAAGATAAAAATCTTTATCCTTATATTTGCACTGTTCATTTTCAAGCTTATGGCATCAGATGCGAATTTGGAAGATTTCCATGGTGAAACTCCTTATCATATCATGTTTGGCCCCGATATTTGCGGACCTGGAACGAAAAAAGTTCATGTTATATTCCATTACGAAGATAAAAACCATATGATTAAAAAAGATATACGATGCAAGGTACTTTTTAATATTATTTCTCTATTATCGTCTATATTGTGCTTTTCTTGGATTCATCGATAATTTACCAATTTGTATCGGTGTCTATCTGAAAAGCTAAAGCATAATATTTCTGGTATCTACTCGTTCATCTTTTTTAGATGTTCGAGCTCGTTTGAGATGCACAAGCATTTTGATCATCATAACCGCTATTTTAGATTTTTATTAGTGTATGAATTTTTCTTGTAGGACGATGTGTTCACTCATCTTTACACTCTCATTGTAAATCCTGATAATACGTACGAAGTACAAATTGATGGGGAAAAAGTAGAATCTGGTGAATTAGAATCAGATTGGGACATGCTTCCTGCAAAGAGAATCAAGGTTTGATTATTGGTTTTAATAAAGTAAAAATATAGATCAACAAGTTTGAATGCTGTATGACGAGGAGATATTACTAATTATATTTTTTTATTTGAAAGAATGCTGCATAGATTGATAGAAATAGAATTGTGAGGTAACTTTGTTTATCATAATAAAAACTTAATTGTTTAGGATCCAGATGCGAAAAAGCCTGACGATTGGGATGAACGAGAGTACATTGATGACGAAGATGATAAAAAACCAGAAGATTGGGATAAGCCAGAACATATTCCCGATCCTGATGCCAAAAAGCCGGAAGATTGGGATGATGAAATGGATGGGGAGTGGGAACCACCAATGGTTGATAACCCAGAATATAAAGGAGAGTGGAAACCAAAGCAAAAGAAAAACCCTGCGTACAAAGTAAGATTAAAATAATAACACCTGTTTTTTTCTGCTTTTGAAATATTGTTTAGTGTTGTGACTTTTATTAACTTCAGTTATTCATTGTTAGATACTACAATGACATTTTTCAGGGCAAGTGGATACACCCAGAAATTGATAATCCAGCATACACTCCAAATGATGATCTGTATGTTTTCAAAGATATTGGTGCGATTGGCTTCGATTTGTGGCAAGTTAAATCAGGGACCATCTTTGACGATATAATTGTAACTGATAGCATTGAGGTGGCGAAGGTAATTCATATGTACTTATGAATGCTGGAGAAAATAGAAAACCACAAGTTATGCAAACAGTGCTCAAATAAAGCATGCAGTTTTTGATCATATATTATTAACGTATTCTCTCTCTTGTTTACTTTTGATAAATAAGGTAGGTGTTGTGTATGTGTATGTTTTACGACCGTAAAATTTATCATGTTTTAAAGTCTGTATAGTTTATTTATTCGTAGGAGTTTGGGAAGAAAACGCTGGAAGTGACGAAAGAAGGAGAGAAGAAAATGAAGGCGGCGCAAGACGAGGAGGAGGAGAGAAAGAGGAAGGAAGAGGAAGAGAGGGAAGAGAAGGAAAAGAAGGAGAAAGAGGCTGACGAGAAGGAGGAAAGCGACGACGATGAGGAGAAGGAAGCGAAAGAAAAGAAGGACGTTGGGGAGGATGATGTAGAGGGAGAAAAAGATAAGGTAGTTCCTTTCCATGAATAAGTAAGGTAGCTAAATAATGATGAATAATGAGATAGAAAGTAATGACTGATTCCGTCATTCATTATAGGATCACGAAGAACATGAAGAACTGTAAATCTCTGCGGGATGGCGTTTAGTGTAGCAATTCCATTCTTTGTTGTATGTTGGCTGCCAAATCGGTTCGCTTTTTACCCAACATTGTTTTTTTGCGCTTAGGATCTCCTGCAAGAAAAAGCAAGTGCTGTCAAAGTACATCAGTTTGTAAGGGTTTTGGAGATAGAAAATTTCTCGCGATATTGCTGTTGTGTTTAATTCATTTGTTCTGTGTTATTATTATTATTACCTTTATCACATTTATAGTTGCAATTATAATTTTTGGTTTGTTGATGATCATTGAAACATATATGTGTATGTTTCTCTCTTATTGGTTTCCCAGCATGATATTTGTTAGCTCTAAGAATAAATTTAATCTTCTTTACTCTTACGCTTAATTAAACAGCATATCCTTGTTCGGCTTGTAAAATGAGCCAATCTTAACTAAATGTGTTGCATGAGTGTGTACATAATTTACTCTATGTAAATTTTTATCCGCCCTCTAGGAATGCTTAGTACATAGCTGTATTGGAGAGCAAACATCCCTGTATAATTCGAAGATACTACTGTTCTAATGCATATTTATTTTTAATGTTCTGAAAGTTTTATCCATTACTTCAAAACCTACTTGAGCGAAATGGTAATTTATCGGTCCCTTACTACATGACCCCTTATTGATTCATTTTTGCAATATCACTGATGACAGTTCACTTATTACTACAACGTAAGTGGTAAGGATGAAAATTCATTAACATGGTCTTGAACGATATTTTATTTATTACTTGGACAAGCGTGCTTATAATTTTTAAAAATATAGTTCCATGGAAGATGATCACAATCTCTCTGAGTTTAGAAACGATAATAGTAATAGAAAGATTACTTTCAGTAAAATTTGTGAAATTACTCCCAAATTTCAGCTATTACCTAACATGATCTAGTCAGACTACAATTCTCAAAATTACAGAACACATCTTGAACACAAAATGCAGCATTACAAATTTGTGAGGATCTAATTTATATTCAAATATATATGAGTTACATTATTAAACAATGGGAATTTCTTATGAATGCTTAAAAAAGTTAATTTAAGAGATCTTTTTCAAACACAACATGCATTAACTGTAATTAGATAATCACCAGTAAAAGTACTGTAAATAATATAGAAGTTTTGCACAATATGTATACGCACGTAATACTGATTATTATACAAATGTGGGCAACATTAAACATAAAATAACATATTAAAAGCTTTCACTATCACCGGTGTGGGCATGAACTGTGAAAAAATGGCAAAAAAACAGTACTTTGGGATATCACTCTTTTGCTAATCATTTCACTACAAATGTTACCGAAGTATCCTTCAACACTGACAAATTTTTTCAAACGAAGCAAAAAAATTTTCTCGCCTTTATTTTTTCCCGAAAACTGAGAACATGTAGTTTAAAAAGTTCGACTATTAGATTAAGTAACTACTGTTTTAATATCGAAATGATAGAGTAATAGTATGAGCTAATTATTTCAAACTGATTCAAACTGTGCTAGTAATGTTAGCTGCCTTACTTCTTTTAACAGTACTGATTTGCTTGCAGCGGCAAGTTCACTTTATTACGTACTTAGGAATTTAAAGCACACGAACTCTTGATACTTTGGTACTTTTATCTAACATTGAGTTAAAAGAAAATATGCTTATAGATGAATCTCTAAATTACACCAACGCAATTACTATTTAAAACAAAGTAATTCAAATCAGAATATTGAGTTCAGCACTCGCATCTCGCATTTTACAGCAAGCATGAAATGAAATAACAAGTGATTGGCTTTTTACAAATGAATATGAAAGATTTCTGAGAAAGGAATTTCGATATATAAATGAAAACTAACCGTAAGTTTCACGCATAAAAGCGTAAAAAAGCAATGAAATGTACGTTGTTATACAAATTAAAAATAAATTATTAATCACACTCCATCTGTTCCTCTTGATCAGATAAGTTGTGAGTTGTTCGAAATGCTGTAAATGATTCTGCAGAAGACAATTTTGACGCAGAATTATTTGCCACTGCCGGTAATAAGCCACCGCCTGCTAAGTAGAAGTTATGTAAGATAACTACTAATTATTAGCACAAAATCAGTCCAAATCTTAATACTTTTAATTTACTTTTAGACAAAAATAATATAAACCAAAATTTTCATTATACGTGTGGTTTTTCTACATCCAGCTCATACTCATGTATATGGGTAAAAATATGCTCTTAGCTGGAATCTCATAAATTACACCAATGCAACCGTCATTTAAAACAAATTTAAATTACAATTTGTGAAAGTTCATTTTATAAAATCAATCTGAATATACTTAATTAGGCATAAATTTACTTTAAACTGTAATTAACCTTCAACATTGGTTTGCTGTCGTCGACTTAGACCTTCGCATGATGACAATAACTGCTGCTGTTGACTATGCAAACCAATTTCCAAAATTGGTTCTGTCAAACCCTGTCAGAAAGCGAATGACAATTCAAAATTATTTCATTTAAAAAAATTCAAAACTACGTAGAAAATTCTAAGTCAAAACAATAGTTCTCAGCGAATCAGAATACATGCACCGATATAACATTAAAAGAATAAACCAGAAATTTATAGTCTTATATTTGTAAAGTTCCTTCCCATACAAAAAATTTGTAAAGCAATTTTTGTTCTGAATTCATTTCAAAAAATTGCCCTCATTAACATAATTTTCCCCACCAACTGGAAATATTGCAAAAAGCATGAAATTAAGTTGATTCAGACCAGTAATATTTTTAAATAACTCAGAAATCAGTCTTTTACAGCTAAATATTACCAAATTAGTAATAAGAAGAAATAAATTACTGAATCAATTTAATGAACAAATTGGAATTAAAAAGTAAGCATAAAGTAAGTCGATAAACAATTTTAACTAAACCCCATCATTAAATGAACTGAGTTGCTAAACTGTAACGTAATGTATGTAATCAATTTTTGAAGCACTCACCGTAGTATAAGGTATAGGTGAAGGGATCCCACCACTTGTAGACCTTCCTGAGGAGTATTCCTCAGAATCTCCAAATCGCAACGATCGCGTAGCTGGTGCTAATGAAAGTGCTGAAGCACCCCCTGCTGTTGTGGCGCTAATCCCTGCGGTACTTGCCATGCCATGAAGTAAAATGCTAAAATGTTTTTTACTTAATATCACCATTATTTTCTGACATTAAACAAATGTGAGCGCCAAAAATAGAAGAAGATATCTAACAAATATTCCTATCTTTTCCGCATTTCATTGACTAATCCTTTTTCAAATCTTTCGCTATCTTTTGTACCAAGATAAGACATCTGCATATCTTGTTGACTTACCTATTAATTTATCTGTTCGTTTATTTATTTTCACGTTTATCTTAAACAATAAACTATCGATTTTTCTCTTGACAACGAATTTTGAATTGCAAAAATAATACCGTGAGTATCTATAAAAAAGATCGAAAATTTTGACGCAAAGTTTTTCAAAATAATAATAATAATAATAATAATAATAATAATAATTTGTCTTAAACTCCTTCATGCTGATGAAAAAGTTGAATTGATTTGCAAATTTTTATGTAAATATTAAATCGAACTTTTTATTCATGCACGATGAGACGGAATTAGAACGTTTACGTTTACTCTGGCCATAATGTGGGAGAACTCGACTTGATCGACGTGATGTACCCAACGAAGGCCGATTAGAAAGCGTTTGTCGTAGAACCTTTAATTAAAACTTGTTGTAATTAAGAAGTACTTTATTTTAAACTCAATACCAAACAATTCTTCTTTATATAATTTATTTTATTTAAATATGTATTTAGAAATAGCTTCAAAATAAGCAAAAATATTTTCATTTATTTCCAGGACAAAAAATAGTTGTAATGAAAGTATTCATAATAAAAAAATATGATGTGAAAACAAAATGAAACATAATTTGACAAAAATAAACAGTGCTACCATTGTATCCAACGAGGTGCTCATACTCAGTGGTGGTGGTTGGTTCGTGGGTACTTGTTGATGATGATAAACACCAGTGGATGCTGTCAGCGAGGTGCTGCAGGTGCTTTCCGTGGAACTGAACACTTCACCACTACATAAAGATGAAGTTAACATAGGACACGTTTGCTCTCGTGACCTCTGTCTCGAATTTGAAGTATGTGGGAGTACTCTCTGAGCTTCTCGAACCTGGTATCAATTTTTACTGCATTCATTTTTTCAGAGTAAAAAATCTTCTTAGTTATGCATATTTTTAAACTGAATAAAGGGTAAATATTAAATACCTGACAGAGATCAAGAGCAGCGATTGTAGAACGCCTCTCCATATCACTGATTGGATTATCATCAGGTCGTAAGATAACATCTTCTACGGCTCGCTTCAGATCACCAATATGCATAATCTAATCTGATAGTCCTTAATATTAAACAGATGTTTTGATCACTGAATTTCGGTGCATAAATTGAAACGACTATGAAATTTTGGCACACTACTACTTATTATTGTTAGATAATAATAATATAAAGAACTAATTTATTACTTCATAATTACACTGAGTATTATTGAAATAATTGAGTGCGCTGCTTTGCAAGCTCAAATGAATACAACTTTGTTAAGTATAATTAAAATAAAAATTGAATAAATTGCATTTCTGATCTTATACTTGCGAATTTGAAAAGAAAGTCAAAGTCAAGCCAAGAAAGTCAAACCATAAGTTACATAGTTTGATGAATAAAATGGCAAGAAAATGGAAAAATTGACAAATTAGTGGACTGAAGAAGTGTCAAAATTGAGGTCAGCAATGTCGCCCAGAAGGAAACATACCTGTCCCAAATAACACTGCATGATACTTTGCGACAAATTAGTGCATACATATTTGTTGAAAAAACGACTAGCTGAATTTTTTATAAATTTTATTGATAAAAATTATAAAAATTAGTCACAAAACTTTAAAAAAATCATTTTTATTAAAAAACTACTTAACCTTGCACAATATTGCATTGTATAATTGCATAATTAAATGATGTAATTGATCAGTTATGTTCATCAATTCAGTTAAGTGCCTGAGAAGAAAAATTCACAAAGACATATGATAAGTATTGATAATAAATAAATATTAGAATGTAGCGACAACAATATTTATGCTAACTGGTAATAACAAGGAACTGATAATGGATAAAAATTAAACGAAAACACTGAAAGTAATCAAAAATGTAGAATAATATGATAATAGTGCGATGTGATGATAAGACACTGATAATGATCTTAGGCTAAACTTTATAATAAGATGGCTAATAGTGGAAAACATCAAGCATTAGGGCAGGCAGTAATAATAAATAGAATATTGGCAGAATGATGATAATAACTACATAATGTGATAATAAAAACAAAGATAATGACAATAGAATTACAATTTGAAACAATCAAAGAAATGGCTGAAAAACAATTTTATCACAAATCTTTCTTTGATTAGACCACTACCTCCCACAAGATACGATAGAACAGTGATAATGGCATCTCTTAAATGGCATAATGTAATCATTTGATAAAATCTTCGTAGTGTAATCTTGCAGTCTTATAGTATTATATAATTAGAATATTTAATTTTGCTCACAGTTAACACTTAAAAAACTACATATTTCATTTTTTCAGTATGTAATCAAATTTTTACAGCGCTCATTAATACATATCTTAATGATCAAAAAATTAGCATAAACAACCATTACGAATGATAGATGCGATGCGATTAGAAAAGCATAGATGCTTTTATTTAAGCTTTTTAATTAATATTCAACTGATCAAAGATCAAAAATAGTTCCAAGTAAATTGCATGAACAAATTTAATGATAGCGAACTAGCAAATAAACAATCATTATGCTATGATCCAATAATATAGAAGTGAAAATACTAGTATAGTTAATAACATTATTGATAGCAAACTATGATAAGTAAGAGAATTTCAGACAAAATATGTATGTGCTTGATGAACAGAGTTTGAAAGAATAATGATAATGATAAAAATAATGCTGGTAATAATAATTAATAATAATGATAACAGATAATGATAATAATTAATCGATAACAATATTGATAGTAAGAAATAAACATGCAATATTTATAAATAATAAATAATAATAATGATAATAATAAATTTGACGATAAAACGATGGTTACACCAAAAATACTCAATGATGATTTATTGCTTAGCAAATATGAAGTATTGAATATAATAAATATAGCGTGTATACTTGTTGTTTGAGCTTTGAATGCTACTCTCTTCTACTTCTGATCTGCTAGCACATGCTGTTCTGCTGCGTGCACTGTTAATATTACAATTAATTACTTATTTTCAGCATAGACTGAACTGACTGTAAAGAGTAAGTGAAACATTGCGCAATAACACAGTGACATATTTACTCCACAATAATATTAAGAATAGACACACTAACAGATAAGTAAAAATTCTCAAAAGGAGCGCTAAGAATGCACAGAGATGAGATGGAAGGAAGTAGCAGTGAGAAGAAACCACTCCGAGATCAATAATTCCTTCCAGCAAATGATGTCCCTCTACGCATCATCGCTTCATTATTTACTTTGACTTCTCATATATATGAACTATGACCTTGACTGAAATTCACAGTAATATAAAAGATATGCTGACTTTACAGTGATTCCATTTTGGTCTCAAAGATTTGCTTCTAAGCAGTAGCAATAGTATTTCAGGTAAATGTTACATCCATATTTTGTTGTTGTTTACGTGTATATCACTTCAAGTATGACTACAGCCTCAATCACTGCGTATTATACGATAATTAAAATTGTACTGTATAAGATGTTCAAAAGAGCAGTGGAAGATATTCAATCTATAAGTGTTCGAATTTGAATTAGTTACAACAGTTGTAATTGCAAGCCCAAATGGTCAGGTAGAGAAAATTTAAATAAAACTGATAATAGCCCAGTCAGTGCTTGAAAATAAGCAAGAAAGATTAGTCGGTTTTGTAGAAAGACTGACTTTCTAGCACTGCTAGTCACTCCCATCACTGACTCTTATCATACTTTTACACATTTTTATAAAATTAACTTAGAGAGTCCAAAAATTGTCTGTTCATATCAATCATTAGCTTTGCTTGTCAATGACAGCACCGTTGCTTATTGCAGTTTCCATTCTAATACAATTCTAACAGTTCTTCGCGGTTATCTTTCAGTGCTAAATAGCATTTAATCACTATATATCTTTCTACTGTCACGTTAATCAAAACTACACCACACTTCACATTTTCAGTATTCGAATCCAAATTTCAGTCGCTCACTGTATTCTGTCTTCTATTTACAATCTGAGAATGTTCAGTGTTCAGTCATAAAAGTGTTTTCTCATTTGGTCAATTGCGTGGAATACAAACTTGTGAAAAACTCTGAAGCAAAAGGAATATTAAGAAAAACTATATATTTATTAGATGATAATTGGGTGAGATTTGAAATTGTGCTAATTAAAATAATTATAAAAAATTAATGTTCAATCAATAAAATTTTCAGAGAATGACTAAGGATGTTTGTTGTAGTCAGTTGACATTTGGTCACAATAAACGCTAAAGGAATTGCGCAAAAAGACAAAAGTTGTACACTCTGAAAATAAATCAGTTATGAACTACTCATAAATTGATCGGTTAACTCAAGAATCCACGTTTTAATGATTATGCGCAACCTCAATTTCAGTACTAACAAAAGTCGATAAAATTGTACACATTATAAATGACAACAGTATAAGTTACGTATTTATTAATGCATGAAATAACCGGACAATATTATACTCTCTGAGCGTCACATGAAAAAGTTGTGTAAACATGACAAGTCACGTTGGTAAGTTCACATAAGCAGCATGACTACTCTCAATCGTATGCTTGATTTTAACACATTTTGGAATGAAACGTTGCATATAATCTATTAGTTTCTGATATATTTTTAAAAATCTTACAGAAATTAAATTTGACTAAACATGGAAAATGATAAGAGTGACCTGAAGTAGCTCCTGCTGTTGTTCTACGTAAGATGAGGTTTAACTCGCACAGTGATGCAAAAACTGTTTCATAAACTACTCAGCAATCACGTAAAAATCAACTCACGCAATTACGTAACAATTGTGCCATGAACTAAGACAATTTCCTTTAATACTACTTCTCATCGAAAAAAGTACAACATCTCATCGATCTTATTTTCCTCGAGTCTCTTCCGGGAAATTGATAATTTTACTGTTTGCTAAGTTTTCAATGAAAATTCTTTACGTATGACTTAAGTCTGTACTACGCTTGATTCGCATAGAAATGTGTGTTGATTTCAGCAAATAGATGGAAATAAATGAACAAAAGAACGCATAAAGAGATGTAAAAGAAACAAAGAAAGCACAAACTTTTTGTTATATTAAAATGGGAAATCAATTTAGTTAGTAATTGCGCAGTTTTGAATGCAAAGCAATCAGAACTCGTATAAGGTGTCTTATACGTGAGTTTTACGTAGGCTATACATATGGACAACTTGTAGCCTTGAAACGATCGATGGCAAACTTTGTTAAGACACACACAATTATAGTGGCAAGTGAGCACAATGAAGCGATCAATTCTCGGCGAGCAAATGGGCAGGAAAAGTTTGTATTCATTCTGTCATTAATGAATTTTTGCTAAAACACACTGGTTGTTCTTTTAACTGCCAGCAACGCGGGCATGACCTTCCATACAGAGTCATCTTTTGCCTGAACTTTTTATTCTATTCAAAGGACCTTTACCTGACCTTTGAAAATCCTTTACATAGAAAAATGCTTGAGAAAGACTTCGGTTTTCTGTGCAATTTTTCAGAATGGTAAAAAAGTATACATAGGAAGCGCAGCGCGTGAAAATTCATTACTTCACGTAAAAAGAGATTCAAGATGAAAATGCTAAATTTTCATCTTGAACCAAACAGCGAGCTGAGAAGTGATAAATTCATGATGGCTTCTCTTTATCCCGTCATCCTTCACTAATAAGAAGTAATTTCTTACTCACTTGCTTGTGAGCGCGTAAAATCTCTGCCAAATATATCATTTTGGAAGTTAATATATTAGTTTAGGAGCAAAATGCTTGATTACGTAAACACTTATAAGTACGTTGTTTCTAATGATCAAAATGTATGCTCCACTGACGATCTATGAATTTTTTGTTTAACTTTTTATTCTTTACAATTATTTATTACATTACCTAAATTATTATTATTATTGTTATTATTATTGTTATTATTATTATTATCATCATTATTATTATTGTATTTACCACTTTTGCTGTTCATAAAATTGGTATTAGCTCAAAATGTTTGCAAATGTAATTGCAGATGAAAGTATATTTACTACAATATATTTACTGTCTTTGTTATTATCATTACTATTAGTAAAATATATTAATTAATTAATTAAAATGTTATTACTTTTTCGTACTTGTCGTTTACTATTAGATGAGTAACCGATTGCTATCAAAACAAATCCACTGATATTGTTAACGTTGACAGTAATCTTTTTTGTTATTTTGATTCTTTTCTAGAGACTATTTTGTGCATGCAACAATTATCTAAAAAAGAATTTTCGATCAGAAGCCGTTTCTTTCATTAATTTAATCCTAACATTATTAAGCAAGTAAAAAAATCGCGCTTTTTTCATTTTGGCATCAATAAATTAAAATTAATAATAATGACAAAAAATCAATAAAATTTCTAAAATAACTTTAAAAAAGTAATTCTTACATGCCAGTTTCACTGCAAAATGCTGACACTACCACTGCATAATAGTTGTGATAATGATCAATTTTTGTTAATTATTATTGTTTATGCAAATCATTTGACCTTAAATTTTTACTCTTACTTATTGACTAATTAAGATGTTACTACTTTTTCATATTTGACATATACTACCGATAATCACATTTTTAAATTTGCTTTAGTTTTGATTCATTTCTGAGACTTTTTTACATTTATCATCCAACTTGAAATGTAATTAATTTGAATGCGGAAATCTGGGAATATACTGAAACGTAGACATTAATATAAATCTGACTTGCAGTGATAAGAAAGACAAACGAAAGCCTCGAAATCCCAACTCTTCCTTGTTGAATAGTACTAATCACTTACTTACATTGTTTTCTTTTTATCTAAAAAGATATTTGTGTAAATTTTGTTCTGTTATTGTACTTTACAAAAGAAAACAAACTGTACTCACTGAATTCAATTAGTACTAAAGGCGAAAGGAATTATTAGAAATTGTTTAATTTGAATGAATAAGTTATTATATTTATGAAAAAATCAATTTCTATAATTTTCAGTTTTCAAAAGTAAAAAAAAGAAAGAAAACTCTATGGAGATAAAGCAGCTGTTTTTATCTATTCTTAAGCTATATGAGTTACTTGTGCAAATTATGCT
>UYYF01004335.1:1279-13677 GCA_900618365.1 Thelazia callipaeda | reverse complement strand
TCTAATCGAAGAAGAGTGAATTACTGTTTATTTGAATTGGCATTAGCATCGACAAACACTGGAAAAAATAACAATGCGTTGTATTTTTTGCATATTGTGAGTATCAGATGGAATAAATATTCTTTTGAATGCTACGCTTGTAAAATTATTTACAAAATATTTAAAATGGCTTAATTATGAAAGAATAACTTATTATATAGCTTACGAATTCTAATATGCATTTAAGTAACTTAACGTATCTTAAAATAATGATTATATGCATTGTTAAAATATATGCCAATGACTCTCACACTATCACTCTTTTATGCAAAATAGTAAAATCTCAAAGATCGATGCAACTCTACGCAAATTTGAACAAAAGAATAAATAACACAACTGTAATTATTGCAAGTTTTTTAATTCTTTTCAATTTATAAATGCAAATACCAACAAAATGTGATATTTTAGAGTGAGTTAGTATCTTGTTTTTAATTATATAAAATTAATTTTGTACGTTATAAAGTTTGCGTAATGCAGTCGCAAATGAAAGAGAAATGCATAAAAAGTGGAAGAGAGCGATGTGCAGATTAGTCTTTGCTGCATGCATTCCACGCACTCATACGAAAACATAACGTGTGCTCATTAAAAGTAAAAAGTGAAGCAAATAAAATGCACTCATTTTAACAACAATAATTTTATTCATTTCTATAAATTGTAGCAAAATTGTCAATTTTTCGCTGTGTAATGTCTGACTGACTACTTTATGTATAAAACACATAAAGTACTTTCATAAATTTCTGAAAATGAATGCAAACACAACGAATATATTAAAAGAAAAATTGCCATTATATACATATATACACACTATAAATGGTACTGAATAATAACGATGAAATTTTAGTAAATAATAAACAAAATCGATTGGATAAATTTCTCGCAATAATATTTGCACAAAATAAAATTAAATACTTCAAAAGCTCATTTTTGTTGAAAAAAAAAACTTTCCCTAAAACGAGTGAATTGTCAAGAAGTAAAAGTGTTTTGACAGCTCTGTTAGTTCACTTTGCAAATTGAAAATTAAATACAAAAAAAATAAAATTTGGCCTATTTAGCAAACGAAGAAAGAAATATAATACAAATTTTTTATCAGCTCTCAATCAATGCGTAACGCTGCGCACTTCTGATTCCGCTAATTACTGATAATATAAATGATGATAACAGTACTTGTTGTTGGCTATTTATTTATATCGCTGACTAAATACCAACAATGATTACAACGATAAAATTTACAATTTACATAATTAGTATTGTTATTATTAGCAGCCAATAAAAAAATGTTAACAACATATGTTATAGCTTTTTAAAAATTAATGACAATGTAAAATGGTACTGTAAATTTGAAGGATTATTTACAGAACAAACATTTGCTGAAATAAACACGTATTTAAGCAAATATTCAATGAAAAGAATTATTTTTGAAGTAAATATTTGTTTAAAATATCTTAATTGCAAATGAGATCATATTTTTCTACACTTACGACTGCATAATTTAGAATTAGTCTTATTATTATTTTCATATGAATTATTCATTTCTGAAATTATTTTTTTTAAAACTTAGTTGATTTCCATAGAGTTGTATTTATATTTTAGCCATTTAAATTAGAAAATATATTAAAATTATACGTCGCGAGACTGAAGTAATCAAAGTTTAGCTAAAGTAATGGCAGAGAATGAATGTGAGCTTATTAAATTGCAAAAAAACAATTTATAAATTTTTGTGTCACTTAAAAAGTCAAAGTGATAATAATATGATAAGTTTATGAATTAAGCAAAGTTAAAAGTAAATATTCTTTTTTTGCTCACAACTTTTTAGACTGCTTAGTTCGTTTTTCATATACTATAAAGTAATCAGTAAAAATTTACTAATGAAAATGATTATTTTATAGTGATAATCTGATTTTTTGCGCAAAAAAATGATTATTTTAAATCGGATTACAACTATAAATGATAGTGAGCTCTCATCATAGAACTATCCGCAACGTTTAATCATTTTTGATTGAACAAACATTAAAATGTTATGACCAAAAATGCTATTCAATTATACACACTTTTAATGCTTTTAGCAGTAGAATTTTGACATGAAAACTAAAGCTAAGCGTAATAAAGAATTTGCTAATAACTGCTTTCCAGCTATTAACAATAAAGCGTTTATTAATAATTGCGTGTTGCCATTAAGTTGCTTTTTTAGCAATAAATAAGCATATTGTGCGCAAATAATACTTTGCAAGTGAATAGAACTGAAGTATAACAAATAAGTGAGCAAAAAGTAAGCAAAAAAATAAAAAAGCACAAACTAATTAGCCAAAAAAACTGAGCAAAATTGCTTTCCATCGGCTTTATTTCACTGAAAAATTCCAGAATTCGTTATTTCTAAAATTGAAAGACTAAGTGAATGTATTCGTCTTACTGGCCCATTCTGCTCTTCACTTTGACTTCCCTGCCTAAACTAGGCTCGAAATCGATTATGCGCAAGGTCCCTCAGAAGAATAACCTGATTATGAGCAAAAACTGCATCGGAAAATGCATTTTTAGAGAATAAAATAAAATAGGCATTATAAATATATTAAACTTTGCAGGCCTTGAAGGTCGAAAACTGACTTTCGATGAATTAAATTTAATTGTGGCAAAAAATTTTTTGAAAGTATTGCAAAACTTACATCATTTTGTAGTTAAATTTCAATAAATATTTAAGAATGGTGTCTAAAAATTGCAGAAAAAAATGAGCAAAGTTGATTTTAAGTCGAACTTTTATATTATGCAAAATTTTAAATTGTATTTAATGGCGATATTTCAAATGACATCGATTTTCAATGAATGGCTAGAATTTTTATCTTTATCTCAGATTAATCTTGACAATAAGATATTTTCAGTTTACAAAGGATTCTAAGTTGAATTACTGCTATTCCGATGCCTGCTTGTGCATGACAAGTACAGAAATATACATCTATGCAAGAGATGCGTAAATATGCATTCACGTTTACAAACACGCACACTCAAATTATAGTCAAGAAATTAGTTTTAACGTAAAAAATTTATATACTTTGGATTGAATCGCAATATTAAAAAATGAAACGGCAATAAAAATTACGATAGTAAATTGCAATTTGTTTTCAGTTATTCGCTCTTTTTATGAAAATTCATTTCAAGTTAGTAATAAACAAATAAAAAAATATCACAAATATTTTCAGTTGCTCGCAACATTAATTAAAATAGAATGATATAACGATGGCTAATTAATATCAGTGTATGATATGGTAGTGATAATACTTTGTAATACAAGTAATTTTGGTGGTGGTAATGGCAGGTATAGCACACTACCGTGCACAAAAATATGTATACAGTCTTATAAAAACTGAATTGCTGTCGCATCTTCCAATTAATTAATAGAAATTATTAATTACATTTGTATTAATAATTATATTTGTAGTTAATAATTACTATTATTAAAAAAATAAAGAACTGAAGCGATACTCATTCAAACAGACAATTATTGGCAAAGGCAATGATGGATTTCTATGCAAAAGCTTTCTGATCCTTGCATTAATTGTAAATATTACCATAACTTTTTGTAAACACTACCTCATTGACCTTTACTTTTTTCTCACATAAGTGACTTTTGCTTGGCATTTGTGAGTCATCGAAAGACCTCTGCTTTCGTCTGCTAGTTAGCAACGGTCGTAAATAAAAAGTACAGTACGAAGCATTTCAGAAAAGCAAAAGTTTGATGAGTAGCTGATGTAAAGCTGAAGATCTCAGCTTTTGGATCAGTTATTTGAGGTGAACTGATTAGATCAGTTAATCAGTTTAAGATGAAATTGTGTACTCTGTCAATTTGCTAATGTTGAAACATAAGCTTATAGAATATTTTCCCCCCGCCGTTAAGTTAAAAACAAATGATTATAAATGGTTACAACGCTGACCGAAAAAAAAAATTGTTATTATCAGTCAATCAATATTATTATTATTATTAATGATAATAATTGTTATAAAACAAATTTCAAATTTGTATTTTGGACATAATATAAAGATTGTTGATTAGATTTGAAAATTTGGTTATTCTTCGATATCAAAAAACAAAAAACTAAAAAACTTTGATTGCTTCTACTCGATGATTTTTTCTGCTATTTTCCATACAATAAAAATAAATTAAGCAGAATACTCTCTGTTCATTCTAACTCACTCATACAAACAAATACTTTCCATCTCAACAAATTCTGAAAGGTTTTCAGCTCAAAAATTAATGAACAGACTTAAAAACGCGTTAGTACAACTGAGAGAAATTAAGCACTGCAAAGGAAAAGTATTTTTCAACTTAGAGCAAGTCAATTCGGAACCATCTCACATCTCGGTCTTCGCATTCATATTTTATAAACAATATTTCTTCTTTGTGTACTCATGACTAATTTGCAAATGATATGACACTCACAATAATAACAATAATAATAACAATACTATTAATATTAATATCAATAATAATAATAAATATTAATAATAAAAAGTAACAATAAATAATAATGATGATAATAATAAATAATAATAATGATTGTGATAATAACAAATAGCCATAATAATAATTATTATTATTATTAAAGGAATTGGAATAATAAAAATTAAGGCAAGTAGGTAACAGCTGCGAAGAGCATTTGATGAATAGAAAGAACTAATTGGTTCTCAACAAGTTGTTACATTTGCATAAAGTTGAATTAAAAGTGATAGCTGGAAAGGTACATGCAACTTTTCAAACTGCACTGATCGCGAATAATGATCTCTCTACACGCACATCTCTTATTTGTTTATCCTTTTGAAAAGTAAATTTTATTTATAAAATTAATTATTGAAAATCGTTTAACATTTATAAGATAAAGACATAAACTTCTTCATCGATTTCTATCCAACATTACTGCTAATAAAAGTGATGAATTAGACTTATGTTAATTTTAGGATCTGAATTTCCTTTGGACTTTGGAATGAAAATTCAATCTCAGTTTGTCTTTACAGATTTATTTATAAAACTATCAGCTAATTTCTAAATTATGACTGAATAATTGTTGATATTTTCGTGAACAAACTTTCAGACAAATTTTTCACTGTTTCAGATATATTGCCTAAATAACGCTTAGAGTAGTAGTCTCTTAGTTTATTTACTTCAGGCAGTAAAAAATATTTTAAATCCTAGAAAGTAAAAATTTTTCATTAACTGCAAATGAGACAAGTATCGAACCTTGAAAAATATATTATAAAAATTGCGATAAACAACAAACTACAACTTTCAGATTGTAATTTGTTTCTGTCAAATAATAATAATAATAATAATAATAATAATAATAAATGTGGTAAACAAAACAGTAAAAAATGCATGAGTTAATCGAATGAATGAAAATTTAAATTTGAAAATTAGTTTTTTTTAAAAAAAAAAAATTTTTAAGTGCGTAGAAAACAATTCAAACAAAACTGCTCTACTTTTCTAATCCGACATCATTTTTCTAACACTTCTGAACAGATTGTTTTTCTTGCCAAATGCTGCCTACATATTAAAAGAGGAAAGAAAGATGAGTACAATTTTACTTCATAAAATATATTTTAATTTTTTAAAGAAAAAAAACTAGCACACTGCTTTTGATTAATGAAGAATAGTTTAATCGGCAAATAAAATTGCAATTACTTAAAATCATATTTTTTGTGCAAATATTTTATAGACTGAAAATTCGTCTTTTTTCGAAAAAAAAAGTTAAAAAAATGCAAAATTTTTATAAATGAGTTTTTATACTTATTTGTATGAAAGTAAACTATTTTTATTAACTTATTCACTTGTCAATAATAAATTTGAAGAAACAAATATTGTTTTTTTTTGTTTTTCTTGCAAAACGAATTAAACGAATCAAACTTTTAGCCCAAAAAAACGAATAAATGCCTTTCATTTGGAGTCTTTTCAGTTCATTGCAACTGCCTTCTTTTTATAATTTTAATAAAAATTACTTTTCTATTCTTAAATATTACATTGTTAATAGTCTGCCTTATCCATCACCGTCATTATAATTGTTGCGGCTAGTATCAACGTTGCCTCTATCAGTGCTGTTTTTTCATTAAAAGTTATCAAAAAGTAGCATCGCTTCACTATTATTATTATTATTATCATTATTCTAATTTGTTAATTAATATTAATATAATTATTAGTATTATCTTTAGATACTCATTAAATAATAAGCAAATCAAAAAGCTAAAAGAAAATCTGAATTGGTTTAAATCTAGCAATGTTCGAAATCTAGCAATGTTGGAAATTACTAAGTTAAAGCTTCTTGATGAATAAAAATTTCTTAAATGACATTTCTAGAATTTATGATTAGCTCAGATTTTGTGCTTAAGACTAAATGAGAATTATTTACTTGAAAAAATAAAATTTGCATGAAAAATTTTGACTGATGTGAAAAACTTTTATAAATACATAAATTAGCTGTTTTATTCGCAGTAAAACACAATTATTCATGAGGATATTATGCATATATTTGCGCTATTATTGTTTAAAGAGCATAAACTTCAGCATTATTAAAATTTGTGCTTTCCATCAACCATACCATTTTTTTAATCGGCTAATAAAATGTAATTAAATGAATTATTTCAACTATAAATAAATATTAATTCAAAAGTAAACTCTAATAAAAGCATTTATGAGAAAATTCTATCAATTTTGACATGAAACTTTTGATAAAGACGAAATTTCGGAAGTATTTGTAAATGATTTTCTATTATATCAGAAAGTTTTGTATTTCTATTGCATTAAATACTCGCAAATTCAACAAACATTTATTTGCCATAGTAATTGTTAGCAATTAAATACAAAAGTTGCATGTGATATTGACATTATCATAGATTTTTGAGAACTGATATACAAATTACTGCCGTACAAATTTTAACAACAAATTTATATAAATTATATGACTAATAAAATATGTAAATTGAAATAAGTATGGCAGTTAGGGCACTTTTTTTTGAGTTCGAAACGGAAGAAAACGCTGGGGTAGTTGAGATTGACCTGGTCAGGCCAGACGAAATTGTATTCGGATCACACATATTTGATCCAGGTATTCGCCACTTACGTAGCTTATATGGATGACCATCTTAAATGTATGATAAATTGTAATTTCATTCAAAGTTTATGTTAAATAAAAGTTAGTATTTTTGAAAATTTTGTCCTACTGATTCACAATTTTTATATTATTTTTCCTTGCTAGTTTACGTAATGAAATAAATGTCAGTTCAAATTTATTTATTTTGGTATAAAATGAAGCATACAACATTACGAATGCACAGAAATGAAGAGAAATGAAATGAAAAATACAAAATATTTCTGTTAATTTCATTTCATTTTTTGTTATCATTATTACACATTCAAAATTTTCGCTTTCCTGTATTTCACTGACTTACTAATTACTTTTATATCTTAAAAATTCACAAAATGACTTACAAGAATTAACTTTCCCAAATAATAATACAGATGTGTTCTTCCTTGGTCGCTGCATTTCAAATCTGCAATAACAGTGAACTATTTTAGAAAAATTAATATTAATTTTCTATTTTTAAAAAAGGTTTCTTAGTTGATATATTGGTAAGTCTCATTCGAAAACTGAAGTATATTTTTCACAGTACTTTTCTTGATAAAATTATTTGGTATAATCAAAATTCCACTGCAAATAAAAAGTATTTTCGGTGTTAATCACAACTGACCGACAAAAAGTACGCACGCCATCATTAATTGTTTTGAGTCGCCTACTGAGAGGCTGATCGAAAATATTTGGAAATCCGCGATCACCCGAAATATAGTAATCATCCAAGGATGAGTTATTATTAGTTGCAATGCAAAGTACTGCACGTTTTTCAGTCTATAAATTAATTTTCATCATTGATTACCTAAAAGTATTTAAATTGCAAAAATGAATAATAATTTATTAAAGTTAAATAGCAAATTATTTTTTTATAATGAAAACAAGTAGTTAAATTGCATTTAGAATAGATTAATGTAATAATAAATCGATAAGTTATGCTTAATTGAAGTGATTGAAATACCTCAGTGATGCAGAAAAAAAGGCTTAAAATTGCTTTCAGATTGTCTTTTGACCTTTTACAGCAATAATATTTGGTTTTGCTGTACTTCTTAATTATATTGTGAATCAACTGTAAACTTTTAAAGTGTAAAAAATTTTGCAAAATTACCCTTTTGACCTTTATATTCATATGTGTTTATTGAAATAAATGGCAAAAAAGATGGAAATCATTCTGCAATTGTGATTATTTAGTGTATATTTAGAATGGTATTGGAAAATTTTTTGGAAAATAATGAGTTAAATATACAAATGAAACTCAGAAGTTTACATCTTTATTGCAGCTTTACTTCTTGAGCAAAGTAACTCTTAAGGGAAATGTAGCTTTAGACAATAGTTCAATCGACTTGTCAGAATTTAACTTTTAGTTAAAAAAGGTTTACTAAAATAGAAAGTTAGACTTTTCTCACCTCAGCTAAGCCAAACGATGCAATATGGCCAAAATGCATGGCCTCAACGATCATTGACTGCTTATAACAACGCCATTTCAGTGAAAAGGTGCAGTTTTCACCGAATATACATTTTGAAGTGCCAATTCTGAAGCATCCATAATAATTACCACAGCCTCGATTTGTTACTGAAATTCAAATTCTGAGCGCAAAAATAAGCTTCAAGCTAAGTTCAATTATCATTTCACATTAAAAGTCAAAAGTATTTTTCAGTTATTAATGATCTCGTAAACAAACGCAACGTTAATCCTTTCGGAAAGCAAATTAAAGAATTTTTGTTATTGACATTTTTAGCATTTGCTTCAGAAAATTATCATTTTTACTGACTACTGATGCTAACATTTAACTTATAGATCAAGTAGAAAAATTTTTTTTGTTACTGGCAAGAATTGATCTAATTCTGTGCTTTTTTTTGCATGAATTGAAAATCAGAAATGGAAATGAATTAGAAGTGGACAAGAGTGATAGTAATCTGAAAAGTAATAAAGCAAAAATACTGTTGGTAGTATTTGAAATAGGCGACAAGAAGGAAGAACGGATATGGTGCAATTGTCTCGAGTGGATTACACTTGCAAGGAAAATAATTGCTCCCGAAGGAACGTTTGGCGGTTGCCAATTCAAACTTGTATGTCGCCTCGATACTATGCCATCGTTTATTATTGCACTCCCTAAAATTAATTCGTGAGATGAGATTGAAAACTTAATTACTCACTTAAATTTAAGACTTATGTACTCGAAAAGAAATTTCGAGTACATTCTTGAAAAGCAACTTTACTAAATAATTAAATAAATGAGAAGCAGAAAAATCATTACTTATACATGAATATTTGAGGAAAACAAAAGATAACATGTAAATGAGATACAAAGACATTATTTACAGTATGATTTCAAAAACTGCAAAATAAATTTAAAAATAAGTATACTTTTTAATTCAATTTTAATCGGCACAAAATTATGTTTGATATATTTTGTTTAGCTATAAATTGCATAATTACACGATCTGAGAATGATATTTTGAATTAAAATACTATTTGCTTATAATTTAAAAATTTTAATGGCTTTAAAATTATTCCAAAAAACAGAATATTATTTTTTTCAGATATTAATGCTTTGTCTCGTCTTGTCTTGTTTTGTTTTGTGTTTTGGAACAATTTAAATGATTGTTTTGTTTAAATTTACTCCCCAAAAACAGTTTTGACTGCTTGTGCTCTTTCAATCAAATTTTATAATTCATTCAAAATATTTTCATATTTTAAAATGCTTTCTTCTTAGAAGCAAAAATAAAAATTTTTAAAATTAAAATTTTAATTGATTTTTTTTGAAACAAATTTTCTAAACTTCGTTCAATTTCATTGGAAGAAATAATTTATTCGATGAAAGAAATGGCATTTTGATTGCTTCTGACGTGACAACTGTGAAATCTTGCTTAAATTTGTAAAATTGTGCAAATAATAAAAGTGTCAAGTTGCATCAATCATTTTCACTTAGAATACTCGAAACTGACCGTAATTTCCACTACAGTTAACGAGTTTGAAGTATTTTGGCACAGGTCTTACAAAACGACCTGCTTGACTTGTTGGATTGATAATTGAACGGGCTTGAATTTGAGCTCGTTCAAATGGTCCACCTTCTACTCGAACTTCAACATTTTGAGCAGTTTAAAAAAGTTACACAAAAGTTTTCACTTACTGTAGTGAATTAAATTTGAATTAAAATAAACTATGCCAGATTTAGAATTATGTATAAAAAAAATTAGTTATATCTATTTACTTTATTATGTTTAATCCAACAATATTCAATCTTAAATATTATTAATTAATTCATTTTAGATAAATTTAGCAAATGAAAATGTATAATATTCAAATTCAAAAAACTGAGAATAAAAAAATAGTTTAAAAAATATCAAAGCAAGACAGTTTTAAAAAACTGACTTTTGCTCACATTTAGTATGAATAAAAATTGTACACTCACTCACTGCTCTGCATGAATCTCATAGTAATTAATTTGCATAAATCCATTATTTTGCTGTGAAAAATTTTCTAATTCAAAGTAATTCAAGAATTTGTTATTGTCAAATACTTGAGAAGGCTAAAAGCTGCCAACCTTGCAGAATTTTTTTATTTTCAGCATCATATTCAAAAGTTTCACGGCCATTTTCATTAAAGATTCGAATTTTAAAAATAGTTTGCTGTAATGGAGTGATAATATTTTGATTATAAGTTGGTACCATTGTATCGCAGGCTGGATCAGAAGTAGTAAAGTCATCACTATTACTTTTACCTTCTAAACAAGGTAGTAATCGTGCAATTATCATAATTAAAACATCAAAAATTATTGCATACATTTTTGCAAAGTTGCTAATTGTTAGCAATTAGCGCAAACAGTACAGAAACTTCAGTTGCTTTAAACCAGATAATCCAATTCGAAATACTAGGATGTATACTTTCCAAAATAAGCAAGTGCTGATAACAGAATGACAAAATTGATATAGCTTTATGAGTCATATCTCCAAAATTGATTACTTCAAAAAATTCGCATAATTAGCAAAATGATTCATTGAAAAACAGATATTGATATTACAGTAAACCGAAAGTGAGAAAAATAAGTTGAAAGTAATCCTCAAATTATGATATCATTCTTGAGGAAAATAGAAGGATATGTTGAACTGAGAAGATCTGGCTGGAAAATGCGCATAAAATATGTTCTATTCAAATCAATAATAAAGTTAAAAGAATATAGACATAATTACTAGTACCAAATATCAGAAATCAATAACTCTTAACAGAAATTAATCTCAGAATTTAAAATGTCAGAATATTCACGGATAGTACAATTGGAAAATGTGAGCATAATCGCCATTTCGTCTATTCAACGGGTGGTAACAAATCCCTTTGAAATATTCAAATAGCATCTTGCATTATGTCCTGGAAATAAACAAATAAAAGTATTAACAAATTATTGATATATTAGTAAATGTCACAGAGAATTTGAACTGATTAGTAGCACAGAAAATTAATATTAAGTTTTAGGCATTTTGCAATATTTTAATCTAACCAAAATCGTCTAATAACTTTCTTTTATTACTATTATTAATTACATTTCTGATTTAATAATTATATAAAAGGATTCTTCTGGTATTGGTTTAGAAATGTTCAAATTTATCCCGGTGCTGAAAGTACTAAATTAAATACTTCAAGCTGAATAAGTGCAAATAATCCTATTTATTGCATTTATGTAATAATATGCATGACATGCTTTGAATTTAACTCGAAAACTTTGTTCTATTACCAATGTCATAAAATGATCATTTCAAATTTTTTTAAAAATTTTCAAAAATTATGTTTGGATATTGAACAAAGAAATTCTTCTAGTTGAATTTCTTTGAGAAATGACTAGATCTTTTATTTAAATAGAATTATTCTTTCAATTAGTTGAATTTGCACTAATATAATTTGCATTAAAAAAAATTCGCTTAATAATAACTTATGACTATTTCAGTTAATATATTTAAGTACTAATACAGTTTACTGCAGTGCTTATTAAATATCATTTTGAATATTTATATTAAAATGAGAAGATAAAAATCATTTTTTCTTGTGAGCTATCTCTAAAAGTAGTTTTCAGTGTACTATAGTGTATATTTCACTGTACTGTACTATAGAAAAAGAAAATTTGTATAATATTTAGTGGAGAAACAATGTACTGTAATCCGTAAACTCCTGTACTCAAAAGTGCAGCTTATTTTTATCAACAAAAAACCAAAAATGAATTTTGATATTAGTATGTAATTATTCCATAATTTGTAAAGGCTATA
>UYYF01004334.1:66786-118215 GCA_900618365.1 Thelazia callipaeda | reverse complement strand
GCCAATAACTTGTATGTCGAACCTTTACAAGTTAACAACGAAATTTGTTGTACGCGTCATACAGTAAGATGTTACCATGAAAAAGCTGCTTGCAGAGAATCAGTTAGAAACTGTTACCCAGGTTCAAGGTGCGAAGGAACAAGCAATGTTGAACCTGGCGGTTTGCAAAGAGCACGGAAACCAACTTTTCACTACGTGGTAGGACATTAAAAAAGCATTCGATTCAGTTATTCACGGATACCTGATTAAGTGCATTGAAAGGCTATATGTGCCACCGTGGATCAGCAGGTTTCTGAGAAGCATTGTCTCCAGATAGTCGGTTACATTGAAAAGCTATGGAGAAACTATAATGGAGAGAAAAATACAGCGAGGAACCCTTCAAGGTGACAGCGTTTCTACGCTGTTGTTCGTTTTATGTATGCATGGATCCGTTGAGCCGTAGCCTGAATATCAAATACACAATAGTAAAGGCTCCCACTGATCAAGGAATGCATGTGACCAATCACTTATTATTTGTAAATAATCTCAAGTTCCTTGCTACTGAAGAGGATATCATAAAAGCTATGGCCGAAGAAGTCCAGAGGTTCTTTGAAACTATAGGGTTAGAAAAGAATCGAACAAAGTCAGCCGCTAATACTGAGGTATGCTCTGATAAGGCGGTACTCTTGGAAGGAGCTCGAGAGTATGAATGCCTTGGAATAATGAAGGACAGGACTAGCGCTTCGATCGAGAAAGCTACGATAAAGTGCGAGCAGAGATTTTGGCGAGAATTGAGCGGTTAGCCATACTGCACTAAACGGCAAGAACTTTATCATATGCTTCTGCAACTTCATATCAAGGCAGTAATTAAGCACGCCAGAGGATTAATAAGCTATTATATTGAAGTGCTCAAACTGGAACCAGAAGACTTCCAAGCAATTGACCATGATATCAGACAGTTACTAATTAAATACGGATTCACATCCAACCTGCACGTTTGGAGAGACTGTATCTGCTAAGGGACGAGTTAAGACGTAGGTTTCACTGCGTTGAACAAAGAAGTGAGCATATGCTTCTGCAACCTCATAACGTACTTGTAGAAAGTGCGCCCATATCTAGCAGGAGAATCGTGATTTTGAAGCAGGAAAGGACTCACACCACATACTTAACAATTTTTGTGCACTACCTTCAGTTTAAATACAACCTCATAAAAAATCCAACCGTCGAAAACGTATTTGAAGCTCAGAAAACGCTCCTGTGTAGCAAAATAGAAAATAAAATTCGTCATGAAAAGTTATAAAAGATGTGCAGAAATGAGCCTCAATGTCAAATTCATCAATGAGGCTACGATTTGGAAATATTACCCAACAGGATGAAGCTCGATACTGTCACCTCCAAGTTAGAAATATGTTTGGAGCTGAGAAAAGTACGTGCCAACATTGTGGGCAACGTGTGAAGACGGCTGACCATCTAGCAATGCAGTGCGAGATGTTATATCATTACTATACTAGAAGACACAATGAGGTCGTACGATGCATTCATTTAGGACTTTACAAAAAGTATGGTCTAAAAGCATTTTCACGCATGCGAAGCCACTCCGTTCAGAAAATTGTCGCTAATGAGAACGTTGAAATCAAAGTCGACACGTGAGTGAGAACTGCAATCAGAATAAAGGCGGATCGACTGGATATCATGATACACGATAAGAAGCTAGTAAGGTAATCCTGATAGAGGTTGGCATCACTGGTCAGTACAGGTTGATAGCAGTTGAGACCGAGAGAAACCGAAAGTAGTATGATTTACTGGCTAATAAACTTAAGGCAGAGATGATTTGCAGGACGAAAATAATTCCTAAGTGGTGACTTGGGATGGGATAGTGACGAACTTCCACAATCGTAATGCGAGGGAAGTATATCTGATCATATTGAGGCATATATTTCAAGAAAACGCTATCTGATCATGTTGAGCATATATCTCAAGAAAACGCTCGAAAAATCTCATTCGATCATCGCCGTGGATTCGACGAGGACGAAGTAGCGGAGATCAGCACAGCAGAATTGAGCGCGGGACGAGTGCAGCGAAAATGCCAGAATAACGTTCCAGCACAAGAACCAATAATGAAGAAAAGAAGAATTACCTCCGTATTCACCATTAATAAATAATAATAAAATAGTTAATCCGAAATTGTAACTATATATAAATCTTTTTAAATTTTTAAATTTTTGGAAAAGCAATCACTACACTGATACAGAGCTAAACATAAGATTAAGCTAACTAAAATTAGAGCTTTATTCACTTTTGCCATTTAGCCTCAGAAATAGAATAGACAGCAAGAAACAGAAAGACTACTGTGTCAAACACTTGCATTTCACAATAACTTCCTTTGAATTGAGTTGACAGCAACTTTTCATCATCGAAGCCAACTTTTTGCTAGAATTTAAAGTCAAGTTGTTGGTTATCTGAAAGATAAACATTGCAAGCTCAAAAGCAAATTTTTATTAGCTAATTGTGTTAAAAAATGAAATGAAATTTGTATTTAAATCATTAAATTGAAAGTAAGAAACTTTATACTCATTTTTAACTTAGTGTCTACGTAGTGATTTGCATTTTCACAACTCTTGAAATTAAATCTAGTTTTATTTGAATCGGCAAACTTTGGCAAATTAATGGGCAGTATTTGATGTACATCCAAGAACTGGTGCATTAACGATCATAAGGATTGATTTTTAAGTGCTACATAATTATTATATTTCGGAGTGACAGAGATTACCGGTCAAAAAACGAACAGTTGAAAAAATTTTTAGGTCTAATAATTTTCAGAACATCAGTCAGTTATAAAACGACCGAGTATCAGTGAAAAAACGATGTAAAAAGTCAATAATTTCAAAAAGGATTTAAAAAATAAAAAATGTTGTTCCAGAACTAAAATTTTATGGTTTTCAAAAAACTAATTTGTGAGAATTGATGTTATGAACACTGAGTGATTAGAATCCTTAAATTCAATAATCTCGAAAATCAGTCTGAAAATTAAAACTAACATTCAAGATATATGATTCCTAAAGATGCGTAAAGAAAGCAGAACAAAAAGCCAAGCGTAGTTGTAATTAAACATGCTCGTCGAATTGAAGATGACTCACTTTCATATTCTAAAATTTTGTAGCACTGAAAATGTGTGACTAAATTTCATTTTATGACTAACCGTCAAATATTCATTCATCCCATACTGTTCAACTACTTCCATTTAAATACATGCAATTGGAGAAACCTCAAAAATACTATTATCAATAAATGATATGAACAATGATTATATTCCACTGATCTTTGTTTTCGGCTGGTACACGTGTTTTTTGAATTCCTGGTAGAATCGGTTTTAGTAAGGAATTTTATGTCTATAATTAATTAGAAAAATGCAGACCATTTTTTTTATTTCACTGATACTTTGAAAAAAAAGTGGATTCTCAACTAAATCTTCCCCTGCCTCTCATCACTTCTTACAGTGGTTCATGGTAAGTGGTTGTTAGGGTGAAAGTGAATTATAGAGACAAACTGGACAAATTAATATGGATCCGATGATTGTTTCTAACACAACCACTGCCAATAAAAGTACAGTCAGTTCTTGAACAAAAAATTAAGTTTAACAATTCAAATAACTAACAAATTCTTTTGTTAGATTAATCTAATTCAGCTTCAGAAATTTTATTTATTTCAAATTAGTGCCCCAATTTACAAAAAGCGACTATGCAATTCAGCATTTTTTACGTCAAGAGCATAATAATTTACCGTATATGTAAACGAATTGGCAATCATCAATGCTTTGCTGCTTTTGCTCCTAAAATTATATATTTATTTTAATGACCCCATTTATTTCAGAAAATTATGAATAAATGAGGACAAATTTATGACTTTAGCGGACTCGACTGTTAATATTAGCTTTTTAGCTGTAAAATTTTTTTTGCTGTATCTACAAACAGTAAGAAAATGGCTTAGAACCATTTAAAAATTATTAAAAGTTGTTATATTTGAGATCTATAACCCTGTAATTGCAGTTCTGATTTGTAACAGAAACATCACACTAATCTACTACGATGATGGTTTATAATAATGATAATTTTCAGGCTGTTTATTTTCACTCATCTCGCACTCAGTTGTCCTGGTCTCCTGACCTTCATTCACGATACTTGAAACGCTTTCGAGCGTCTTTTTCATCACTATCGTTTGGATAAATGCCTTGACGTGATCAGATATCTCCTTCGCATCACTGTCCCATCAGTAAGTCATTCAATACGGAATTATTTTCGTTCTGCATTTTCCAGTTTATTAGCGAATACCCGAGAAAAGGCGCAAGTATGTATCATACTTTCTCGGTCTTGACTGCTACCAACTTGTCCTGAACAATGATGCCAACTTCTGTAAGGAATACTTCGTGAAAACCAGGACATTCGGTCGATCCGCCCTTATTCTAATCGTTGTTCTTACTAGCGACAATCTCCATAACAGATTGGCTTCGCATGCGAAGAAATGTCTACAGACCATACTTCCTACTGAGTCCCAGGTTGATGCATCGCAGTTCTTCATTACGACTTTTAGTAAAATCATGTTACTCTCACATGCCCTGTCAACATGCTTAAAGCTTCATGACAGTTACGCATGAGAGAAAATATGAGATTCTGAGATTCATTCCCCTCATACACTCCTTGGCCTCCTAAGTCTTTGCCTTCGAGTTTTACAGCAGCCAAACTCCGTTCTATAAGGGTTTTGTGAGAGTTAAACTAGCTTACCTTCTTTTCCATGTTTACCTTCCACCTCGGTGGCTTCTTGTCTCATCTTGTCATGTCTTTATAAGCTAGCAGGAGCTACCTTCACTCGTCGCTTGGTTCATTGCTCCAAGTCTAAGAGATCAACGTTCTCCGAGTATTTTCTGCGTCATTTTTGTTTGGTTTATCCCACATCCCTGGGCCTCTTGCATTAGCACCAATTTCTACCTTGCGTCTCAAAAAACCTTGGACTCCTATAGCGTACTTGCTTTGAAATAGGTGTCAAATAATTTAAGTCTCCTGGCTGACTGCTCTAAGAGCCGTTTCTTCGATCATGAGCAACCAGCAGTACTTATAATCACAGAACTCGCTTGTTTCTTCTAGTTTTTGAAAGTTTATTTGTTGTACAGAGAACAACACAAAGGGCATCTTCCTTCCCGCATCCTCCCAAAACGGTCATGAACCGCCTTCAGAACTTCGCCTGGCCAGCTGATCTGTGAGACGTTCATTCCGTGGATGAGTGTTCCATGCCTGATCATTCTGCTAGGACATGATTTTGGTACACTGGTAAAGTGCTCTATCGCACCCTTTAAGGAGCTTTTTTCTACAACCTCGTCTGTTGTCTCATTTATTACTATTATAATCTCAAATTTTATTATTTTTTACGTCAGCCCTCCATTTTTTGTTTTGTGATACAGTTCAATCGCTTGACTTCTTTATCATTATATTATAATAATAGTGCTAGTAGTCTATTACTATCAATTACTATTACAACCATAATAATAATTATTACTGCAAAAAATTTGGGCACTATTCCTGATTTTTTTAGTTATTATTTCAGGATTCTTTTTATTATTCGAATTTTCGATGAACAATTTTGAATAAGATAAATGAATTTGCAAAGACACAAATTATTAAATCCTATGCGTCTTGTCAAAATTTAGCCCTTTTCAAATTCACAATATCTCATTTCTAAATGACATGGAATATGGGTGCTGCTAATGTAATTATCGTTATTCATATTTATTGATATTATTGGAGCAGCTAGTATCAATAATATTGTCAACTGATATATGAGAATTTATTAGATCATTGTTATCATCAATATTTGTCTTAATGTTTCACCATTTTAAATGCCTATTTTATCACTATTGATTTATTTTCACCTGATCATGGTCAGCTTCTTTTCTGTTCAAAATGGTTTCTTGCGCGCAGTTCATTTTATTCATTTCTTTATCATTACCAGCAGCTACTGAACCAACGGCCGGTGTTTTTAGGTACCTTTGAAATAGGTTAATTGATAACTGAGGAATACCAGCACACATAAATGATCTTCGGTCAAGCTTTTCCGGTCCCAACGTTTCATATTGATCAGCCATAATAACTTGTTCTAGCAGGCAAGACTGCTCTTATTTCGAAACTATTGCTGTTGCCTCACCGACTTAACTTGAACTTGTTGACTGATAAAAAACGTTAGAGTTAGAAACAATTTCAGAGATCACGAGAGCTTACAAGGTTTTTTGTCTATCAGTAAGTGACTAACTCGAATTCACCACATGTTCCTGAATGACTTTTCAAAAATACATTTCATATTTTGTTCTTCTACAAGAGCCCTTCAGGAATTTAATGAAGACTGCACACCTAGCGTATCACACGAGATCAGCACAATGTTTCTTCGCTTTTAATGTGACAAGTAACCCCATTCAAAACCAAAGTCGATTTTTGTTACAATACACATTTTTCCTATTTGCGTCAATTTTCCCATTCCGCTGATAAGCTAGTATAATATGCAAGATATGATTCACTATCTTACTTTCTTATGACGACCTCTCTCATCGTTTCTCAATTCCTCACACGCTACTTTGTATTCACATACTGTGTTATCTACCGACTTAACTTTCTAATGAGAAATGATAGGCATATTGAAATGAAAGGCAAAACTGATTAATCGACGAGTGAAATAAGGGGAAATTTCAAAATACGTAGCAAATCCGAAGTACTGCGTGATGAAACGAACCGCTGGCAACCTTTCAGAACCAACAAATTAAGTGTTTTTCAAAACACTTCCATGCCATGCTAAGATGAACATATGAAGCATGCAAATAAGAAGTCACAGGACATACGCATGTGCTACTTTCATGTAGTCTTTTTAAGACTCAAGAAAAATGCGCTTAAATGAATCAAAAGTATTGTAATGCAACTTTGTTAAAAATTAATGAAATAATGATTTACTACGTCAACAATATTAACTTCAGTACTTACTAGTATTCAACAAAACCTAACTATCTACTTCTATATTTACTTTTTCTTGCAAGCCCAAAATATATATATTTGTTAGTGATTCGGAGATTTAAAAATTGCATTCGGTTCTATTGTTGAAAATTGCTATAAGTGGTAGATATTACACGCATGCCTGAATGAACAGTGTGCGAGCATGCCAACTTCAGCAGTTGTACCTCCAGAGTTTGACGAGAAGTTAAATCATCTCGTTAGTTATTATTCGTGCACATTACTTATATCTGTTCCGAAATAATGATAACTTAGAGAAGATCGTTCATCTTAACATTGTTTGTGTCTGGTATTAACGGGCTGCGCTTATTCGCACTTTTTTTGTCACTCGTTTTGAAAGGAAAATCTTTCAGCCGTTTATTGTTATTATCTTCAATATTATTAATTCCGTACAATTATTTTCGTAATTTGCGATGTTTTCTCAAGATCTAACAGCAGAAGCATATAAATATTTGGGAGACAATTACAAAACCGTCCTTACTTCACATTTACAGTTTCTGTCATTATCTTTAAATTTTGTTATTTCGCAGTCTGTTTCAGTTTTTTGCCCAAACAGCTATAACAAGAGAAGTGGATGCTGAAGCAAAGGATTATGAATCATGCAATAACTTTTTGGATATTTATGAAACTTTTGTCGAAAATCGACAAAATTTAATTAATGAATTGCGAAATATTGCAGATAAGGTATAGTTTTTCTGACCGCAAAATCATCAGTCGAGTAAATAATATTATGAAAAATACGAGATTAAAGGGGTTACGTTTCATTTTTACTGGACCGACTTTCAGATATAAGACTTAAATATTTTTGTGATCTCAATATAAGCCATGAAGTAAATTATTTTTTGAAGTGTTGTTGTGTGCAATTATCATACTGATGTAAAAAAGCAGCATATTGCAAGATTTAAATTTTCAGTGACTGTTGTGATATTATTCATTGTTGAATCATTTTGTGTTCAAATCTTCAGTGAGAATTCTAAATTTTCAGTCCGTGAATGTAAAGAAAAAATGCAGTATCTCAACAATTACTGGGAGTTCCCTTGGTATTGCTGGTGGTGCTACAGCCATAGTAGGGACAGTTGTATCTCCACCTTTACTTGCTGGAGGTATATATCAGTTCGTAACAAATTTCGATTGTTTTTGGTGATGTCATTATGTTAGCGTCACTAATTAGGTTCCGTGCCAGACTGTGTTGCTTCATGATTTCTGTATAATAAAATGTATGGATTGAATAAATAATCTTCTAGAAAGTTTTTCGATGTTGATTATAATATCAAATTGGTGGTTAATATTTGAAATGTAATGAATTTCACTAAGGTGTCTAGGATTGCTTGTCGCTGGACTTGCAACGGCATCAAATTTGGGAGTACAACTAACTCAGTACTTAATGTTTCGTGAAATGATCACAAAAGTTGTTTCTTTATCAAAATATGATATCGAACTGATGCAAGATATTGAAAGCATGTATCAAGAAACTCTGAATGTTAGTCTAGTAAGACTCTTCGTTGAATATTTTTTTAAAAAGCTTACGAAATGTAGTGTTTACCTACAACTGTTTCGCATACGTGTAAGTATCATGGTTTTTAATGATGCCATAAAAGTGATCTCTAGTATAACATTATGTAAGTGAAGGTATTTTGCAAATGTTCATTTTGTGGTTTGCTTCAATTTTGACTCCTCTTTCAGTTCAAAACATATGATGCTGTTGGTGAAGCACTTAGAACAGTGGATTCAAAAAATTTACCATCTCTAGGGCTTCAACTTGGAGCTGGTGGTGCGAAAAGTGCAACTGCATTGGGTTTACGTAGTGTGGGAATCGAAATGGTATTCAAATATTTTTTTGAAAAGATCCTTTTTTCGATTTAGTTTTTAAAATCATTCGGATGGAAAGTTATGGTGGTCCCATGCTTCCCAGTATTACCTTCAATTAGTTCATGAACGTATTCATCAGGTACAAAAGTTGGAACTAACGATTACCCAGAATGGCTTAATGCTAAATTTTACTGCCGTTAATAATTCAGTGGAATAAACTGAAGCATTCTATAAATATGTTTCATGTTCTTTCCAGGTTCAAGTTGGAAGTAAATTAATGCGAGGTGTTGCTCGAGGAGTTCTTGGATTAAGTGTTGTTATCGATGGCATGACTATTCTGCTTTCAGTTCGTGATATAGTCGCAGGCTGTTCGACAAATTTTCATGATGCTGTAAATAGCGTTGCTGATTTCAAGCAAGAAGAACTTAAACGAATTATGGATGAAATCGATCTGAGCACTTTATTTTTAGAAAAATGAGGTTTAAGAATGAAATGTAAGAAATAGAACATCAAAAATTGTTTATACAAACTCTGAACACTTTTTGTTCACAATCAAAAATTCATTGAAAGGGTCATGTTCGTCTTGTATTATTTGCACATTGTTCTAATAAATCCGTGCTAGTTTTTGTGTAGTCTCTTTGAACTTTCAGCTGTTCATACGGCTTACTGCGTGCCGGAACGCAGTCATAAATTTAGTAATTCTCTTAAAGAACAAGGGAGTTCAGTTCTTTGTTTTAATTATATGCAGTCAATGTTAACATTACACATTTACTTGTTGGGGTCTCGCTATTGCTAGCATTTAAAGTGGAGATGAACCTTTCGACTACTCGCCAAGCGTGACTAAGATATCTTTTACAACAGTCTGGTAGTCGGGTTGTGAGGTTTTCATGATTTTCATTTAAGTACAGTTTCTGGGTTTAGTGTTGGTAATCATATGTGGTTGTGGGTGAGGGGTGTGTGGGGAAAGTAAGAATTCTGGCAGACTGAGTCTTGGCGCTGTTTTGTACTTTGTATGCATGTATTTTTCTGCATTTCTCATTGTTTGCTGTTCATTACCCTATTTATTATTGTTTGCTAAAGTTGTATCTGTGTTTATGTGTAATAACGGTTACCTGCTACTGATCTATTGATATGTCTACTCATATTTTATTACTATTTTTTAATCCTTTCTTGATGCAAAAGCCTCATTTTAGCATGTTCAAAAGGAAAAGTGATCAGTCGCTCACTCATGCTGGTGATGATAATAAACGCACTTCTTATTCCACGAAAAAAAAAGGTAATTTTGTTATGTTCTCTAAACTTTCTCCAATTTTATTTTTTAGTGAAATGTGTATTTTAAATGTGGTTGTGTCTGCATGGGAAGTGCAATTGTGGTTGATGGTATTAACCTTTGCTTTCAGGTTCACTTATCAACAATAAAATTTAACAATTAATTTGCAGTACTTCCTTATGAAGATGCATACCTCCGATCTGTTCCGCGCGCGACCCTTTATGAAAAGTCGTTCATGCATCGTGAAACGATAACTTACGTTATCGCTACTCCGTATAGATAATTTTTTCATTTTTTTAACTTCATCTTTAAGTAATATTTGTTCTTGTGCCCAAACTTTGTAAGTGGAGTTACATCCATTAAATATGAATAGACAGTCATAATTCTTATTTTGTGTTGGGAATTTTATTCATTGAACATAAATGGCTACCATCTAAAAACCAAAACGGAGAGTTAGTATTATGTATATCAAGTGCAAGCATAATGCTATCAGTTCTGGATCACTGCAAAAGTATCCATATTTTTTGCAAGTTAATCGCAGATTAAGTTTTCGTCATCATAAAGCATTGATTTCAGAACAAATTTCATCATAACAGCTAGTACAGATGGGCATCTAAAATTTTGGAAAAAGAAACATGGTGAAGGGATTGAATTTGTAAAGCATTTCCGCTGCCATTTGCGTGAGTGTTAGATTTGTCACTTATAACCTGTCGTAGTTGAGAAAAAACACTAAATTTCATTTTCCGAATTTTTTTTGACGTGCAGTTTTTTCGATTATTCATTCTTTGTGGATTGGTAAATAAAAGCTTCAAATAGTTTGCCCTATTTTCTTGAAATAAATTATTTTTCAAAACAACCAAGTCATTTGTCATCATATACTTTTTTAACTATTACATATATAATTTGTTTTTGATTTGTTTGATTTACAAATCAAAGACACTGTTACCTGATAAAGCATTGATCCTTTAATTTCTCTACTTCTGAAGGATTTTGTTTTATTTTTTTAATAACAAGACATAAACAATATTGTAGATGCGTTTTCTCATTTGACGGTAAATCACAATGGAACACTGATGGCAACAGTTTGTATGTTTGACAGGTCATTGAAAATATTTGATGTGCCCAATTTTGATATGATTAATATGTTGAATACTAATTTTTCACCGACAACTGCTGCTTGGATACATCAAGGTAAGAAACTCATTTGGCTACTAATTATTCTTAATATATTCATATTTTTTCTTAAGTACTTTTGTTCCTATATTTTTCTCCAAAATTGTCATTTCTATGTGAATATGAAAGCTCTGATCAATATTTTAAAACTTTATTTTTTCTGACTATAACCTTGCATTATTAGTATTCTAGAATATTTATTGACTTTGTTGCTTCATGATGATATCTTTAGGAAATGATGTGATTCAAGCGCTAGCTGTGTCAGATTTAGATTCAGGCAAAATATATATTTATGATGGCAAAGGTGACAGTAAGCCGCTACGCATTTTGGACAAGATTCATTCTCATCCTGTTAAACTCATTGAAGTAAATCTCATTTACAGTTTTCATTACTATCAGCTTATTTTATTACTAAGTGTTTCGAAGTGTTTTATTGTTTTTAATTTGTTTAATGTTACGGCGTCTCATACATTTTATTGCAAAAATTCTTTCAGTACAATTCCCATTTTGATTGTGCTATTTCTGTCGATGTTACGGGAATGCTGGAATTTTGGTCTGGACCAAAATGCAATTATAGCTTTCCAGAGAACATCAAGTGGTTATATAAAACGGACACAGATCTTTATGAATTTATTAAAGTAAATAACAGTATTTTATAAACCTGATGTTGATTAATTTTCGTTGTAATTTTGTATTAGAGGAAGCCACGTATCACTTTCATTATTCAGTTTGAAGCATTTAATTGTTGTAAATTAAGATTTTTTGGCTGCAAAATTACTCTGTTTTTGTATCAGCTTAGTAGGTACTCTTTGGTGTCATTTTTTGCAAAATCATGTAGTTACTTGGTATTTCTCAGTTTTCACTTGTAATCCTTTTGTAGAAAAGCTTATATAAAAAGAGAAATGTTCAGATCAAAGCACCGCCGCATTGTTTGGTAATATCACCGAACGGAAAAATATTTGCAACGGTTGCAACTGATCGACGTATTAGAATATTCGATTTTTCTACTGGAAGGATAATTAGTATCATCGATGGGACACTGCAGTCGTATTTGAATCAAGCAGCACTAAATAAGTAGGCTCTAACAAATAATTGTGCAGTGAAACGTAAATGTCTTATTAGGAATTTAGATTAAATCTAGTGTTGAATCAGTAAATTTGCTTATAAAACTTAGAGTTGTTATTTGTGTAGTTTTGATGGGAATATTTTCGAGTACGTATATTTTATAGCTTTGGTATGGTTACGAGATGTATTTTATGTATGCTGTGAGTGTTATATTTTATCTAAAGCATTTTTTTCCGATTCATTCTACCATGCTTCTCTCATTTACAGCAATTATGGTTTACAAAATATGGAGTGGAGTCGACGAGTCGCGCTCGAAAAGGATTTGGACCAGGATGACAGTACTTTCCAGCATTTATCATTATGTTTTGATGAAAGTAGCAATTTCATAATTTATCCTACTCCTGTAGGTATTAGAGTAAGTTTTTTATTTTTATTTTCTGTGATTAACGCATTATTTTTTTGAGTTGTTTGATTGCAAATGGAACTTATATATTTAGAACTTCCAAATACTATAGTTATGAACTTCTCCGTACTTTTTCTGCAGGTTTACAACTTACATACTGATCAGGTAGTACGAGAAATCGGAAAAAATGAAAATATGCGATTTTTGAGTGTATCTCTTTGCCGAGCTATCCCAGATTCTAGGGAGCAGTTTCAGGTCTGTCGGTTTGTGTGTTTTTTGAGTCCTATTTTAATTATCTTTTGCCATTATATCTGTTTGGACCCCATGAAAACGATTCATTTCTTCATTTCTATGTTATAGTTTTGTGATACTTAATGCATAAGTGTTTTGAAAATTAACTTTCATTTAATATAAGGGAGCAGCAGCAACGATTGATGCAGTGGCTGCAACAAATCCAAATTTCAAGAAAACAGAGCCTGATCCTATGTTGGTATGATATTTGCACCTAATATTCACATGTATTCTTCATTTAAAATTAGTTCTAAATGAGAATTTTTGTGTTTAGGTCGCGTGTGCATATCGGAAAAACAGATTCTATTTGTTTACTAATTCAGAGCCATTTTCAACTGATGAGAATGAAGATTTCTCTAATATGGATATGGGGCGGGATGTTTATAATGAAAAGCCTAAAAAAGAGGATGTTATAACCGCTGTAGAGGTATTATCAACTACTATTCCCTTGTTAAGATTAATTTTCATGAGCTTAATTTAAATTATTACCTTTTTCGAGTCTTGCAATTCACAAGTTTCAGAATGATACAGCTGATAGTAAGATCAATGAATCAGCAGTATTACATACTTCATTTGGTGATATACATATCAAATTGTTTTCTAATGAATGTCCGAAAGCAGTTGAAAATTTTTGTACTCATGTGCGAAGAGGATACTACAATGGTCTCACGTTTCATCGTGTAATTCGTAGTTTCATGATCCAGGAAAGCCTTTTTATTAATCTTGCTATTCATAAAATTTATTATCTTTACGTGTTGCGTTCTTTTGCAGTACTATTTTTTTTATTTTTAAGCTAATTATTCTTTTGTAGTGAAGAAATTTCAGACAGGTGACCCTACAGGTAAAGGGACAGGCGGACAGTCAATTTGGGGGGAAGATTTTGAGGATGAGTTCCACCCTAAATTAAGACACGATAAACCTTTTATGGTTTCAATGGCAAATGCAGGCCCAAATACGAATGGTTCTCAATTTTTTATCACAGTTATTCCTGCTGATTGGTTAGATGGCAAAAACACCCTTTTTGGACAGGTTTGTGTTGTGTATATTATGCCCTTTTTGGACCGTGTGCTCTTAAGATTTTGAAAAAACCTCTGGAAAAAAAACTTTACGTTCCTTTCTCATGTTGATGTTCATTTCAGATTTTTTTAGTAACCACTTTCCATATTGTCTACACTTGTTTTTGCTTTGAGTATCAGTTCATGGAGTTGTGGTCTACTACTAGTTTCAAAAATTTATCTGCAGGAATTTCAGTTTTTTCATTGATTAAAAATTTTGCTTCCTTCACCTATTATCAAAAACCTACTCATTCAACTTCAAAGTCTGATTGACTCCTATCATCCTTTTTTTCAGGTAACAGAAGGTTTTAATGTGGTCCAAAAAATAAATCAAGTGCCGACATTTGAAAAAAGTGGCCGACCAAAACAGGAAATAAGTATTGTTTCTATTACACTGAAATGAACGTGTAATACAGTTTTTATTGTTTCCAATGCATTATAAAGGATTCCATGTTTCTTGTTAAATCAGTATTTAGTGATTTGAATAGAAACTGCTTGCTTCTGTACTATTTTTCAGCAAAATAAACTTATTCTTGACACATGATTTCCGTTTTCTTTTTTTTTTTTTTAAATGAAAAAAACAAGAATACTGCATATCACCTCAATAGCATCGTAACTCGTGTTTGCATCTATAAAAAGGTAGCACTGATATTGTTGTTGAAGAAATTGCGTTTCAATTTTTCATTGAATATGTCACGCCATCGGCATTGTTTTTGCCTCCTTTTTAGTTTCAGTTATCTAAATATTCGCTTTGTTACCATTTATGATTATTCAATTGTTAAGTGGTATTGAGGATAGGGAGGACCGAATTTGACGTATATTTTAATACCAAACTGTTTTATGTAGTCTTCAACTAGCTCGTATCGTATTTTCATATGGAACATAAAGTCTTTAGTATACCTTCGTAATTATATCAAGAGCGTATTAGATCATTAAGACTTTGTGGCGTTTGCATTTGTTGATGTTGGATTAGTTGTTGTTGGTTTGGTTTTCCCTTCTGTATGATCATCATTCTGGAAGAGGTTTAGGAGGGTAGTAGACATCAATTGTTTTCGTTTTTTATAGTGGTTATTATTATCGCGTTAACATAGGAATCATTGATAGCTCTGCTGTGAGAGTTATTATTTACGGGTTGATGAAAGGAATTTGCGTTAATAATTGCATTCTGTGTTGCTAGCTGTCTTCGCCTTACATCATTTCTACATTAAATATGAATTTTAATTTACTGTTAGCAAATAATAACAGAAGCATAGGAATCCACTGAGAATGAATGACAGTGATACAATTATGAGTATTCCAAAGGTTCTTGGATCTGGTAATACCATGGTGATCACATCCTGTAGAATTATGTATTCTTCAGTATTATTTTCACATGTGCATGGATCAAGATCGTATAATAATATAACGAAGTCGTTTAAAATCGCAGTGACAGGCATAATGAGCACCATTTGCTTTTAGTGACTTTTTCATAATCTTAATGTGAAGAGGAAATTGGTAGCATTCTATGCTGATTCTGAAGCTTTATCGAACTTGCTAAAGAACATTTCGTGAAAAAACGAAGTCACTTTCAACACACTGAAGAATTGTGCCACAGAATCGTGAACTCCGAAGACGGTGTTCCGTTTCCTTTCCGGGATTGTTTCTTGCATAATATGCGAGATTGACAAATCAGCCATGTACAAACCTAATGTTTTCATTCAAGTTATCCTCTAATTCAAGTAACAACATCGCGACAGATGTAAACGTCAATAAGGCTCGTAAAATTAGTTCTAACTTTTTTCCTAGCTTAAAATGGTTAGGTAGTATGTATCATGACATCTAAGTAGGGAATTTGTAAACGGAATTCAATGCTTTTGGAAACTACCCAATCTTGCCGCAGCTATTCCTAGCATCAGTGTAAAAACACTAATAATAGAATGCCCATCGGAAGTCCACGTTGACCAGTCGATGTCGGTCGCACCTGTTTCACTTGTGTTTCTTACAGAGGAAAATGAGAAGCTGTCACCCAATTTTTTCCACCAAATCTTCATTGTTGAAATGAATAATCAGTTTAAGAGTTTAGTTTTAATGACAGACACATTGAGCATCAGTTTTGTATTGAATAGTTTATGCGCTTTTCTGTGGTTGTAAAAATACCAGTCTTAAGAAATCAAATTTTGAATTTAAATACTGATGCCTAGTATGCATTACTGAATCACGAGGATTGCTTCACCACTAGATGAAGAAACATACAGCGATGGTGGTTTCCTTAAAATATGTAAGTGGATCGAACGGCGAACCTGGCAGCCATATTGATACAACACAAATAAGAAGAGATAGTTGTTGCGCCTAAACAATTTGCAATTTCTTCAACATATAGTACTCATACGTGAGACGTACCATATTAGAGTGAAACTTACAATTAAGCCAATTAATCCAGATCTTCTAACTGATGAATACATCTCAATGACACTATATAGATTAGCACCAACTATGCCAAAAGCAGCACCAATACTTCGTAAAACACCCAACCATAATGCAGATAATCCTTGCGACTTTGCATAACCGATTGCTATCTGAAAAAAGAAAGTGAAAACTTCGGCAATAAGTTAAAAAGCCTTAATTTTGGAAGTCACTGCTGCAACTATAATTGATACATATCCTGCATTTACAATTTATGTGTCATGGTTCTTTTTTCAAAGTTATGAACGCTAAAACTCCGAGTTTTCCTTTTATACCAATGTGTCTATTACAATTATGAATGCAGGTTCATGTAATCAAATTTGTGTGTTGTGCAACAACAACATTGCTTAACAGAGTAACAAGTTAAAATTTATCATAGTTTTTGAAAAAAGATGGAAAAGTACCCCATCGAAGCCAAGGACTGTCATGTACAGCAGAGTTAAGCCAAATGCAGCAAAAAAAACGTTCTGTTCATAATAAGTATAAAACAGTGAAAGTAATTTACCACAATGCTGTACGAAACAGAGCCTATTTTCGCAGCATTTGATTTTATTTTGCATTTCATCCACTGCAAAATTTTTTGAAAATTTTAAACCAAAAAACTAAGTCTTTTAATACTATTTAATCTTTGGATACAGGAATGACCGCACTAATTAATTAAGCCAATTTTGCAGAGCAACTGCAACGCGCCTGACTGCACATCAGATGGTTTGTATCAGAATCAAAGAACTTTGAACTATGTGTACATACAATCCCAATTTTTTTACAACCATGGAAGATTACAATCTTTCGAGATGACTGATCAGTAAAATGTAAGTTTTATAGAATGATCAGTGAATAAAATCTGAATGAGTGGTGAGTGAGTGGAAATCTATTATCATGGACAGACTCTATGCTTCAGCGGCATATTTTACCAAATTAGTTGCTCGCTTAAATTTCCAAAACATTACTGTTATAATACCAATTCGATTTCAATTAATTCAATCCTCTAATTATCTTTTTGCAAATTTTGAACCTTATTTTAAGTACATGTTCAAGCATCAAACAAAGACAGTATGCATTTTCTTTTCCTATTTAAGAAAGAGATTAAAACTACCTTGTGAGAGTGTTTCCTCTCTACTGGCAAGTTCAGGTATACAATGATAAACTTTGATTGTTATAAAGGCTTCGATTAACATTGATAACAGATTCCAGATTACAAATACCAAACACGCAAAACGGTAATTAATCGAATTAATTATATAACCAGCTGCAAACGGCGATATCACAGATGATGACAAATCAATGGTTTTCATCCAAGCATTTGCAGCTAAATATCGATATTAGCATTAAATGAAGAAGAAATGAACTTCCAAACATATAATTATGGCAAAAAATAATGATATTTTATATCTTCATTGTCCAAATCGATTTTCATTCAAATAATATCATGATGTGGATAATTAAACTGTTACTAATGAGATGTGTATCATGCACTACTCTTCATATGCATTTTTTTACGGGTTAGAACTACACATTTATTTTGATGACGTGTTTATATATATAAACACATATATAACTTACATAACTAAAGGTATATCTTTCTACCACAAGTTTATTTTCATTATAGCAACTTTTCTTGTTTTTTAAACTCAAATTAAGTGTTTAAACATCAACATAGGCTATTTTATCTCAGTATAACAGGGTGAACAAATAACAACAACAAGAACCTGATAAAGGTGATTGTTCTTTACCAGTCATAACAATGATCCAGTCTTTGGTAAAAGCGATCTTTTCCATTTCACTTGCCAAGCAGCTAATCGAACAGGTGATTATTGATAGAACAATGCATGTAACATAGGTAACATGCCAAAATGTGTAGTTTGAATCAGCACCCTAAATTTTACCTTATCCGTCATTGTTATTTATTTCACTGTCATCAAGTTAAATAAAGCAAGCTTACAGTGTTAACTAGATAGATTTATTTCATTTCTAGTGATTTTTCCTTCATCTCAAAATAACATTTGTTTCTTTTAGACACAAAGTGCGTCACGATGAAAAAATAATTCATTTCTTTCATTTAAATGAACTATTTTTCTTTTCTCAGAATAATTATGATAGTATGATAATAGATGTTAACTTCCTTGAGAATTACTGCGACCAGTATTAACTTCATGAACTAGTAGGATCTAGAAACAACATACATCGTTAATAGTGTCCATACGGTTCATTGTTATACAAGCTGCAAGTAATGCAGCCGATAAAGCCACGTTGGTATTATTTATGACTAATACTGTTAGCATACCTGAAAATTTCTCAGTAATTATTATTCATAAGACGCTAGTTTTGGTGAAATGTAAATCAGTAACGCTAGTTTTTCATTACCTCTTATTCTGGTATGTTGATCCATCCAATTGCCAATCACTGAGCTTAATGCCATGATAATTATTCCTTCTATCAGCTGATTAAGGCATACTAATCGAACTCCACCAATATATTCTAATAATAATACCAAAGAAAATGTCCAAAGTCGATCTCCCTAAGGACTTAGCTTCTATCTCTTATAGAACTTTTTTTTAAACTTTTGGAACATTTTGGTTTTTTAAAATTCTTCTAAACCTTCTTTAAATTTGCAAACTATATTTTAGCTACTGGTATAGAATTCAAAAAAGTTCGACGCTAATATCTGATAAATAGTATTAGGAAACCCTGTGTTCTACTACTTTTATTACTTTAAACAAACAAATATTTATGATCACAATTTCGACAATTGCGCCATGATTACTATTGAAAAACTAACAATGCATGAGATTCCATACGCTAAATATAACCCACTTAAATTTGCTGATGGTAGCCTTGCCTTCCTGCAACATTATGAAATTCAGTAATGTTCACCAAATACAAGTCTTCAAGCGGTAGAGAAACAAATACTTTTGAAAACGGTTTTAACCACGAAGTTAAAAACCCTCATGACATTTGCAGTTGAAGCTTACAATTATCCCTCACCTTCAATCACTAAAATACCTTTTACATTTCATCAAAGATAATACTTCGATGGTTTTAAGGTTTTAGTTACATTATAGAGTCTGTTGCTAAGCTTTAGCAGTCGAGCTTCCATACCCAATATTCGAGAATTATGTACTAAGCAGCCCTCTAACCTTACCTCATACTAAACCAATTTACCCGACATTTTACTTTTAATTTGTGTAAGAACGTTCTGGACAATTCACCACATCACTCGAACAATCAAACTTTGATGAATAAATCCGCGTTACTAAATTTTATAAAAATAAACTATGCGGAATCCAGACTAATACTGCAAACTTCTCACTTGCTGAGCAGCGAATCATTGATTGACTTGCCTAAATAGAACAGTATGCAGGCGAACTCCTCAGTCTTTAGTTCCAGCTTCCGAACATGCCATGCTAGCTACTAGTACTTCAGAATTTCCGTTCCTTCACGCTTCAGTGATCTATACACAAATTTCTGAAAGCCTACCTCAATCAATGTTTAGATTTCATGGACCCACAACAATAGACAACCTCACTGTTAGTTGATAGACAAGAGAAATGCACAGTAGTTATTGAGAATATTGGTTTTATGACTCATTTAGTAGTAAAATTTTGATTTTATGATCCACCTAAAAGTAAAATCCGATTAATAAACCTAAGAACAGCATGATTCCTAGCTCAAACATCATGACAGCCAAATGTACCTTCATCTTTATCGATAACTGACATTTCCTCATTTTTCAACCAGTAAGTTCTACCATATAACTTTCCCAATATACACCCACAATAGTTAGACACAAATATATGAAATAATTTTGATTTTATACTATTGGACTCAACGTTTGAATTCTTGTCACAATATAAAACTCATATAATACTAAAAACAATAACCGACAAAATAAAAAAAACATAACATTAACTTTAAGCATTGCATGCTTTGTACTATCCACGCCATAAACTTTCACTACTACAAAACGAAGAAACTGAATAAATTTGCAGGTAAGATAAATTTATATGAAATCCTTTCTACTTCAATTTTCCCCGCCCAAGCATAACATTAAGATTATCAACGAGAATTTTCGAAATGAATCAAGTGCTTCTAATTGAATGAGTGTAGAACAAGTCAAATTAACTCATGTCCAATTCGAATTAATAGGCTTTTCGTTTCAATACTTCTGATCGCCACAGAATCGGATGCGTCTCCTCGGTCTAAAAACGATAATATGCGGAAATTTTTTTCCTCAAACAATTTTAGAATATACTAATATTTATTTGATACACCCTTCTATAAGTTACTTCGAAAATGATAATGCTTGACATATAAGGTTTTTCAACATAAAATCTAAGACAATGCTAAACGAACTTATGCATGATATCAGAGGCAAGCAAACTCGTATTTTTTCAAAAAACATTAAACAATAATATACGCATGCGTGTAACAAGTGAAAAACACACCGCATTTTCATCCTCTTTATACATTTTGATCGTTTTATCTGCTTCTGCAGTAATTAATCGAGATCCAGATTGATCAAATGCGACTGCAAATATCCCAGCTTCCGAATCAATAGAACCTGGCTGGGCTTTCGTCTGATGCCGTTGAAAGCAAAAACTACTTTTCCAATCCCATAAACTTAACGACCCATTATCACCTAATAATGAGACAATTAAAATATGAGTATAAACAATTATGTTATATTAGAATGCACTTATGACTGATTTTCAGAATCTGGAAACTTTTGGAAACAAGCAAAACTGTTTTAACTTACCACCAGAAACAAGAACACCATCTTCATTACATGCTAACGAATTGATAATAGTATTGTGTCCTGTTAAATTTTGAATAAATATTCCCTCCGGACATTTCCACTGCTTGATATTATCTGCACTACCGGAAGCAAACATGTAAAGTGAAGGATGAAGCGTCAAAGCTCGAACACTTTTCTGAAATTTTCCTAGCCTATGAATTTTTCGCAATAACAAAAAAAACATATACATTTTCATTCTAAGCAAACAACTGTAACAGTAATATCAACAGTAACAATCAACTCTAGCTAAAATGTTACGAAGAAGTCTAAGTTTCACATTCATCGGTAAACGTTAATCAAAATCATGCTAATGCCGGCCATTAATAACAAAACTTCGAAAAAAATGTGTCTAATAAAAGTTGCACTTTAAAAGTAAAAATGAGATATAAGACATCACCAACGCCACAAAAATATATCATATTTGAGATATGTTTTCTCAGAACCAAGTAATTCCTACTGATTTTAGCTGTAAAACAGGGATTTGGACCGACTGGAATTGCAAACAGCATACCTTATGATGTGTCAAAGTACAAATACTTCGTCCAGCAACAAGATCCCAGAGCCGAATAGTTGAATCATGACTACCAGTGATGACCTGGGGATTGACTTCCTGTGAAATAACAGCTGCTATCGTATTTGTATGTCCATTTAAACAATGGATCTGCGCTTTAGTTCGCATATCCCATACCTTAAATCCATAACAACTATATGTAATAGATGTCAAAGAAAATTCCCAATGAGAGGATTCTGAGATTTTAAAATCTGAATTAAAAATATACTCGAGCAGTAGCATCGCGAGCACAACTGATCAAGACGTCAATTGTTGGATGAACTGTAAGATCTTGAACAGCACTTAAATGCCCATGATAGTGTCGGATCACTTTGTTGTATTCAAGATCCCAGCATTTAATCTACAAAAAAAAAAGGAATTTCCTGCATAAAATAATAGTTTTTTAGCTACTACTAGATATGAAATGCTTTTACATTTCCAATAAAACTGAAAAACCTTTATACTATGAATAAAATCACAACTCACCTGTTTATCTTCCCCTCCCGTGAAAAGAAATGGGTGTCTTTTTGAAACTTTGCAGCATCTAACTGAGCTTACATGTCCAGTTAATGACAACCGTAACCTTCCACTAGCGAGATCCCATATCTACAAAATACAATTTTCTTCATATAATGATTGCTCAGGCGTGAAAAATAAAGTGATATAATTGATATAATTGCTTTGACCAAGAAATTAAGAGAATACAAGAATAAGAGGAAAATAGTTCTTATTAACCTTCACAATCCGATCAGCACCACCAGTTGCAAACCAGTCATTAGTAGGATCGACAGCCAAACATCTAACCCAACCGGTATGTCCTGAGATTACTCTGAAATGTAGAGTTCTATAAGATAAAGTACGTCAACAAATTCTGAAAATTTCAAGTAAAATGAAATGTTCAACTTTGTCTTTTCATTTGTACCTATAAAGTTTCCACGGCGCATGCCATTTAGGTTTGACTATAACAGGTGCTCGACTAGGTAACACTGTACGCATGTTACCTTCTTCTGGTCGACCGGATGCTGTTGCAACTCCAATGCTTCTCTCCCTACAATTAAGAACGAAACTGAAAATGACATTTTTATACAGATTTTTAAAAAAAATATTACTTCATAATCATTTATGGAAATTACCAACTTAATACGAAGCATCGAAAAGTATAAAACGAAAGATAATGAAATTTTGACTCCGTTAAAAATGAATTACAATAACGACAAAAAGGAAAATTTTTTTTTGTAGAAAACCTACTTAATAGTTTCTGCTGTCCCTGCAGTTATAGCAACCATTCTAGATAAACCATTCTGAGTATAATCAGTGATAACTGATGAACTGACTGGCAACTTCAATAGTTCCTCCTCCTTCTTCTTCTTTACTTCACTTACTTCCTCCATAACACTACCATATTCAGATTTCAGCTTCACTGAACGCCATAAATCATCACTAAACAAAACTTCTATGAAATAATTTATTCGTGAAACTTCGGGTAGTTACGAACCAAAAATATCTAAAAAAGTAGAAATCCTTCAAAACAACATTCAGTGACTTGAGCCATCATTCACTTCACAAAATGTAATCTTTCATATGAGAATTCTATAGCAATGAACGATACGACTGATCCTAAAGAAAAAACATGAATACTAACGCTTTTATTTCCAGTTCCGGTGATGTCCCGTAGTCATGACAGAAGAGATCGTGAGTCCTTTTCATCGATCGAAATACTAAATTGAGTAAAGCTTTCTGCTGTGGTGTCTCAAGCATTTGGAACTGCGGCACCGCCTGCTGCTCCAACATTAATCCACTTTCAGAACCAGCCGATAGTCGCTCCATTTCCTATCAAAACACAATTATGTTAGAGCGCATATGGTAGCATAACGCTTCAGTTTGAAACTAAATAACAAAAGATTATGGCATCAGATCTCTCAGCCGTCTCTTTCCTGCTGAAATATACGGCACTTGCACACCTCACTTCGTTAATATTACTAAAACATGACCCCAAAGTAAATTTTTTATTTGTCTTATTCCTTCACGGCATAAAATGGAATTACAATACCACTATGTCTGTGAAATACATGAGTAAAGCTAATTCACAATTCAAAAACTAAGAAATCTTGACAATCTAACATGTACAACAAAAAACGAGTAAGACTTGACAAAAATATAGATAGTCCTACTTTAAAATAGAATTTATCAAATAACTTACACAAGAAATACAACTGTCATTACCGTATATTGAAATCTTGCAATTTTTTGTATTATAAATTACCAAGAAATACCTATGGTCTATTTTTTTTCTCTAGTCTCTGTTATGTACCTCCAACTTCTGAATTTAATGAAACTATTCCCTCAAATTTATGTGATAACAGATGACAATGAAAAATTTTTTACACAAAGTGCTACGATTCAGACATAGGAATTCTGATCACAACGACGCCAAGTCAAATGCAGTTTTCCCTTTCTGCTTCGGCATTTTTCGATTTGTTGAATCTTCTAATTCTCTCGTTTTGTAATAATGAGGTGCAACTTCCATTAACCAACAACTTTCGATTTCAATAACCTTGAAACGTGGAACTTGTTAAACACTAACGGAAAATATATTTCATAGAAAAGTTTCAAAAAAGTGCGAAGATTTAGTTCTGAAATGAAGCTTTATGCTACCATGAACAAGTAGCGAATGCTAAGACTAATTGCAAAATATGAACGACACTGAACTTATGCTTAACTAAACCATCTCATATGGAATTACGCTATGGTTTCCGAAAAAGGAGAGAAAAAGACCCTCACCTCACGCATAAATTCTTTAGATGTGAAAACAAGTTCAAAATAAATCATCCACCGGGGAGTTTGTTCAAACATCGAAGAGTTGGGGTGAATATGTACAGTATGTCTATGCTTTACTGTTTTGTAATGACCACTCGTATCAAGTTTAGCGCAGTTATAAAAATATCCTGCAGTGATTGCTTTCCTGATTGCTACAGAGTCATTGTTTGAAACCTTAAAAAATTTTACTTTATTAGTAAAGATGTAAAATTTGTCGTCATTTCCAACACTTTCCTTTGTTGGAACTACTATTAATTTAATTTAATGAAAACAGCTTTCTACAACAATATTCCAGGTGACATAAAATATATTTCAGACTTATCAACTGAATGAAAAAGTAGAGAGTTTCATGAAACAGTTATGTCCACTTTTTCATCCAAGAACTAATCACCGATTTTTCGGATTTCGAAGATTTATGATCAAAATATCTGAAATCTATGTTTTACAAGTGCCATTTTATGAGTTAGAAGGTTTTAAGAGTGAACCTGGTCAATCTCAACTCTCTCTAGTAAACTTTCAAGCTGGTCGCGAACATCACGGGCTTTTCTCATAGTCCTGTACTGAATAAAATTTTCCATACACCTAAAATTTATGCTATCAAGAAAAATTCGTACGATACAAACATAAAGGAAGAAAATAAGCTGCCCTACCACTGCGATGAATAGTTGGTATCACGCCAGCGACTGTAAACATTAAGCAGTGTAAGATGATCACCGCCTGGTACCCAAAAACCTTTCCGAGCGGCGTCTGCATGAATAACGAGGGTTTTGGGACGATAAAATACCGCTGCATTACAAGATAACATTCCAGCAATGGTTATAATCTCTTCAGAACAACCATATCTTCAATTATTAAGCTTATGTTCCAAATTAAGTAGCCAATCTATATTGATCATAAACCCAAAACTACTTCCAAGCAACTGGTCATGACTAGTGAGCAACAGACATTACAAAAAAAAAAGAAAAAACAGTGTGAAGCACTAGATTCAGTAAAACAGATACAATCAATACAGCTTTTAAAAGGCACACCTGACTGTTATCACTGCCTTTCTTCATATGATCAGGAATATTATTTACATAAAAAAGTAGTATTTAATTGTGAACATCCTCTATATTTAAAGATTCACAATTATAATACAGAACACTGAACTCATACCTTATATTATAAAACATAGGAAATACTCATACTTTTCTGACGCGATGATCATTTTACTCATACATGGATCACACGGAAACTCAGCCATGCGTCGTCCCAATTTCGTGAGCTCACCATGGTGATTTAAAGCACCCAATGCATATAATTGTTCAAGAGCTATTACCAATGTTTCCTGAGGAGGTGGATCCAAATAATCAAAATGCACTAAATCATGTATGCCTAAGCTTTTCAACATTAACACAACGTTGCCCAAGTTTATTCGCTGAATCTGAAAAAACTTTCTCCTTCAAAACATACAGAAAAACCAATCTACTCGTTAATTAGATGGGCAAATTTTATTTCTCTTAAAAAACACAAGACATGTAACAATACTTTATGAAAATGAAAAATTTTTAAGACTCATGACCTCTGGAGTAGGCTGATCTTCCAATTCATTTTTATATGCCCATGCTGTGTACAAACGAAAACATTTTCCAGGACCAGTGCGACCAGCTCTTCCAGCACGTTGATTAGCGGCAGCCTACAATGAAAATTGGTTTCAGCTCAAAATAAACTTCAAATAACAAAAAAAGAGCACTTTCTAAAGAAAATTAAGCACTAAACTCTTGAAAGCTATGCATATACTTGGAATAATTGACAAACCTTAGAAATTGTCACAACATGCAAATGCTCAACACCACTTCGAGCATCAAATGAATTTTGTTTGCTAAAACCTGGATCAATCACGTAAGAGATACCATCAATAGTAATCGATGTCTCAGCTATGTTTGTCGCCAAAACAACCTGGAAATATGGAAGGACAAAAATGAACATAAAGAAAGTTTCACTCTCGTAAGAAATGTCAAGCATATTCAATGCAATAAAACGTACCTTTCTAGCACCTGATGGAGTTGGTTCGAAGATCTTAGCTTGTAGATCTGATGGAAGATTAGCATATATTGGCAACACAATTAGTTCCTTGATCTTTTTCCCCAGATATTTCGTTCTTTCCATTAAAGATTCCTGAGACCAAAATAAACGGAACTTAATTTAGTACACCTTATTAACAATAAACGATGCAAAATTTTAATTTTTTCTCACTATTTATTTGGTCATAAATGGCACTTATTTAATAGTAAGCAACAAAATTTCATATTTATGAGTTCATATTAATGAAGTGACGTCTTGTAGCTAAGCCTAAAAATAATAGATTAATTTTAAAACAGTAAAAAATGTTGAAAAAGCAAGAAATGAAGAATCTTTAAAAAATCAACATCATGAACAAATTTAGTTGCTTTAAAAAATAATTTTACCATTAGTGTTTCGATTTCTTCCTGACCAGTTAGGAAAACTAAGATATCACCGGGAAGTGGTTGCGTTAAATGAATCTGTAAGATTGATACCATTGCAGCATCAAGATAATCAGCTTCTGGGGCTTTTGTGTAATAAATATCAACTGGAAAACGTCGACCTAAAAAATAGCATATAATAACTAAATACACAAAACTGCCGAAACACAGATTCACATACGCCATGTAATTACAACATTAGCCAAACATTTGAGATCAAATTTAATACTTTCAGAGCAAATAAAAGCTTCCACTTTCCTAACCAGGTATCCTTAGTATTGGAGCATCATCAAAAAATGTAGAGAATTTCTCAACATCAAGAGTTGCAGAAGAAATCATGAGTTTCAGATCTTTTCGAAATCGTGCTATATCCTTTACTAAACCAAACAAAATATCCGTATGAAGCGTACGCTCATGTGCTTCATCAATGATTATAACACTAAAAAAGAACGACTAATTTTCCTAAAACAGAAGCAACAGCAAAAACAAATCTAACGCCTGGCACACTAATTTTTTTTTAATACAACTTAATCGCAATTTTGACCGAACCAAAAAACACTGGCGAAGGGTAAAAATCTTGTCCCTTAAAATGACCAAAATGCTATAAACCTGTAACTGGCTAGATCAGGTTCATTTAAAAATTCTCGCAACAGCATACCATCCGTCAAGTACTTGATGACTGTTCGTTCTGACGTACAATCTTCGAAGCGTATTGAATACCCAACCTTAATCAAAGATAACTTGACTGTATCTAATATAATAAATCTGACTAGGAATACAATATATATGAGAAAAGACTTCAGGAACTGAACAACAAAATATTTACATTTTTAATAACTTTGCACTTAAAGAACAAATAAATATCCCACGTTTTGGAGTAAAAATTAAAAAAATTAAGTAAAAACAATTAGAAGTTCAAAATGAACTTCAATTCCTAGCTTCACACCCATTTCATCAGCCACTCGTGCTGCTACACTCATCGCTGCTACTCTTCGAGGTTGGGTACATCCAATTTTCATATTGTTCCCACAGAAACCCTTAACATAATATTTAATAGAAATTAAGCAACAACCACTCAGGGTATACCCAACTTTAGAAGAAACTTTAAAAAAGGCATACACAATGAATGCCAAAGTTTGTGCAATTAAATCTCATTAAATGTTAATTTTATTTTTTATTGAACTCTATTTCTTCTTTGAATTTCATATTGAGCTCTACTTCAGTAGCTAAAAATTAAATATTAATAAGATCTGTCTCTGATGTCTCTGATGTATCTGAGTGTATAACAACAGAGGTTTAAATTTCTTCTCAACGAAAAAAAGGGAATCTAGTTGGTAACAGTGACAATATTAAAAATAATAACAACAATTAGTAGAAATATGTAGCAATGGATTAACAACAGTGTACAAACCGCTTCATATAAATACTGTGGAAGTTGAGTAGTTTTTCCAGAACCTGTTTCACCTTCTATAATAAGGATTTGATGATCGCGAACCGCCTGTATAAACTCCTCGCGATAAGCATAAACTGGAAGTGTCTTTCTTGTTTCAGCTAAAGTAATTTTTTTTCTCTGTGCAGTCGACATTGTCTCCTTTAAAAACAATAAATCCGACTGAGAAAATGGAATGTGATTTGGGTGAAAAACGAATTAAAAAAAGAGCACAATATAAGCGAAACAAACAACGACAAAAACAAAGGTCGACATAATCACAAACAAACCTCAACGTTTGAGGATCCTGGCATCTGAAAAGCCTGAATGAAATCAACTTTTTCGTCGTCTAACACCATTTCGAATTCATCCCGCTTCTGCAATTAATTTATGAAAAAATGTACAAATAAGTTGCTAAGTCTAGTAACACACAAATCTGAGTTTTCCAAAAAATCTAAGACCTTATCTTTAGCACCATATTTAGCAATCGCAGCGGATAACCGATCATCTTCCCACCGTTTACCATCACCTTTTGAAATTTCATCCAAGTCTTCTACATAATCCATAGGTATTGATTTGGTCTTGGAATCCGGAACATGATACCTTTTAATTTTCAGAAAATCAGCGGCACGTTCATGTTGTCGTGCGTATTCCAATATGTCTTTCCGATACTTCATATCTGATTTCTCTCGTTTCGTTAAACTAAAGATTTTTGATGAGAAAATTCTTCAACCAATAACATGTAATTTCTGTTAACTAAATGACTGAAAGAACAAAAGCCCCATTTAGACAAATGATTCTACTGTCAATTTAGAAATAACTTCATCAAAACTGGCTTAGAATTGAAAACGCATAATAAAAATATACTGCTCATTAGCGAAAAAGTGTTCATCGTCTTCAACAATTTTTTCGAGTTCATCGAGTTTATCGTCTTTTCGTTTTGCTAGATACAGTTTTCGGCTTTCCTCTCGCAAATGTGGAACAATTTTATTGCGATCTATTGTTTCCAGTTTCAGCCTTTAATGTTTACCAACTATATAAACAAAAGAATGAATTTGAAGCAATGTTATCATACTTCGGATTGCAAAAATTTATAAGACAAATATACAGATCATTAATTGATAAACCTTTTGGCAGCCTCTTCTTCCGCTTTTTTCTCGGATTTCATCCCAATGCAACGTGTTTTCTCTTGATCCCTTTTTCTCATTCTTGCCGCTAGCTCGTCGCGTTCACGTAGATCTTGCTTTTCTTCTTCATTTATTCGATCGATCACATCATTTGCGCTTTCTATTAGTGAATGCTTAATGTTGATTTTTTTATTCTGTAATAAAAAGAGCCCCAATTTACTTTCAAAAAAAAATTATAATTACTAAATAGCAAGGATTCACTTGATCATTTGGTTTCGACTGCTAACCTATGAAGTAAGAATGTAAGACTTTTCAAAAAAACTAAATATACACATTTAAGAAGGAGAGACCATAAATGACCATGTATTCGATCAATAAAATAAATTTATAACGAAAATAAGTCTCTATATAAAAGCTCTAGCATGTAAAAAAAAGCAATGAGATAATTTCTCTATTTCCACCTTCTTGTTTTTGTTGAATGATACATCATCATCCCATTCCATCACTTTCAAATTCCGATTTAGATACATAATTTCTTTAGCACGCAACTCACTCGCTGAAGGTTGCACGGTTCTTTCTATTTTAGGGGCTAAAAATTAAAGTGATAAATTCAATGATAAGTACGAAACTGATGCCTTATTAATCCTTCTGATTTCAATCACCTAGAAGAAAAAAAATAACTGCTTGAGTTCAGTCCGAAGATAGTACGATTCGTACTTTACACCAATTCTTTTAACATACAACGCACAGCTTCTGAATGCAAAATAGTACAATAAAGTTTTGCAGTGATGAAAGAACATTATGCAAAAATCAGTTACAAATCAAGTATGTCACAAAGCATGCATTGGAAAATGTGAGATAAACCTGCATGAGGAACCCGAGATAACAGTTCGTTAACGAATTTCCTTACAGACGGTGTATCTTTCATAATGTCGGTACTTCGCAATCGATGTAGCAAATCGTCATTACACGTTGATTTGCGAGCTAATGCCAAAATATATTGCACAGCAGTGCGATCACTGCAGCCAACCAATGAGTATAACTCATCGTTTACCCACTGTTCAAGAGAAAACGCCATATACAGATATTAAAATATGAATTCTGAGAAACGATTATCGTTGAAGGTATAGCACACAGAGATAATTTATCACCGTCTCGACTTAAGTTTATTGTAATTTCGAGGATAAAAAGCCGATCCCCAGCTAGACAAGCTGAAGCTTGAACCTGCAACAAATAAATTTTGAAATAACCACTGCCTATAAACACTCAAGTTTGTCGATATAAAAGACTATTTCAAGCAATCAGCCATACAAGCTGATCAGAGTTGACGACTACCAACAATGAAAATGTTGGTCTCACTAGAACATATTTCCGCATCGAAGTGTATCAACCCAGCAGTAATTGCTAATACTCTCTCAACATCATTTCCAAAGTTTCCGAAGTGACGGATGTTTGCAAAAAACTACACCAGTTTTATACCTATATAAGAACTATTTTAGAGCTTTTATTACTGAGAAACCGTGACCTATCCTTGATTACTAGTACTCATCAGAATATACTACTTAGCAAAAAAATTCACTCGAGATAATCAAGAGATCCGATCACTCGAGGGTCTTCAGACTTGAAGTGAAATAAAATCATAGACATAGCCTGAGACATAAGTTACAACGAAACAGTCAAGGGCTGGTAACAGAAGACACAGTATCTAGTAGTTCTGTTTCCACTTTGCAGAAGTGTGTATTGTCTAATGCATAACCGATCGAATGCAGAAAGCATAAGCCAGCGTAAATTGTGTGATACACGTTGGAATGCAAATTTTAATTCATGTTCACTTCCTAACAAATTTACATGGACAGAAAAAATGTTATATTGCGAGCAATCTCACCGACACTAAAAGATCAAAATATGATAGTCGCACAAGCTTATTTACAAGTACAACTGCAAAAAATCAGAAGGGGATTTCATCTTGAATACAAGCCCAGTCCTGCAGAAACCCAGTGGATTTTGTGGACTTACCTTAAGAGTGTCGTTGAACATTTGCATAGAATTACAGTGCTTAAAATACTATAACCCATATTGAAATCCAAATGAAGAAGGAATATTTTGAAATTTTTAAATATCACATTTCACTTCTTGCAGTTATCACTAATGATAATTTAGGACGTGAGACGTGACAAAAAACTACTTTAAAAAATAAGTAAGACAGGTAGAATGTAATTACAGACCATACCTGTTTCACACATCACATACAATTATTACGAGAACTCCTTGACAGCGATTAAAGTATATAAGTTTGAAATCTGTAGTCATTACAAGGAAGTATTCACAAAATTACTATTCGAACTATTAATAGATTCACTTTATCATGCGACTACACTCAATCTTTTATACTAGCCTGAGGAGGTAAGGTTTTGACGGACTCTACGAAATCATTTATTACTGGAACCGAAAAATCGGTTAATTCGCCAATAGACTTCGAAGTAAATCCATGTTGTATTTGATAATGTGAAACTAGCGCAGATACATTGCTAACAGTATTTATCGGTGCATCGGATACTGAGAGTCTTCGTGATGGATGCAGACAACTGCATTTTTCCTCAGTCTCACATCTTACAAAATTCAGTGTCACATTTGATGACAATTCTACGTTCACTGCGTCTAATTCAATACCCTTTACTCTTTCACCTTCCTAAAATAAATGTTTACATTATATGTGAACATTCGGTCGATAGTTATAATCTGCAATAACTATCAAAACATAACATGGACCAATTATAATACAAACTTGCGATACTGAGTATCGCCCCAATCCATTCATTTGGCATGCCTATTTTCTTTCCAGATAATACGTACAGAAAATAACTCCTCACATTTTTCCTTTTCAGATGGCCAAAATGACTGAACTTATGTTGTTCCATTTTTGTAACAATCCGCTTCTTTAAATTTTCGACACCTGAAATTCGTCTTAGTATACTCCACAGTAACATTTCGAAAATTAATGATGATGAGAAATGATAAAAACTGCGACAAGAAAACAGGAAAATCTAAAATAAGAATCCAGGGTAAGACAAATTAAAAAAATCATGTGGATACACCACATTCAATAACAGCATTAAACTGAAAAAATCAAATTAAAGAAGCTGAATTTGAAGCCGTATATTTTCAAGTCAAGCGATTTATTAAAAGAGCAATAATCAAGGAAATATATTTTAATCTAAGCAGGATTCGTACATACTCGTACATAGAAGAAAAAAATGAAAGTAATTCTATATAATGGTATGGCAACGAAATAAACCACTATGAATAAAAAGAAACTTACCATCAGAAAAAATGCATTCTTTACTGCTATCATCAACAACAGGAGAAATATCCTCAGGCATTTTCTTCAATCGCAAAGACGAATTTGTAATAAGTTCACTTCCTCGACGGCCATCCACCTTCCCATGATTGCTTCTGTTACATTTCAATAATCTTTCGTTGCTTTGAAAGCTGCTTTCAAGCAAAGTATCCTTAATACTATTCGTTACCTGGAAGTTTTATAAACAAAACGATGAAAAAAAAGTTTCTGCTTAAATACAAAAGGTGCGATCCAGACAATTTTCAACTTACTAGAATTACATCCGAATAAAATTCATATAACGCTCTTTGATGTACAGCATCGATTGCCTGAATAGCTAATTGTGATTCACCATTGAATAAAGCGAAGTATAAACCATTTAGAGATTCTAACAAATATTGCGCAGATGATTGCAATCTAGGTTTCCTACAAATACTTCAAGTAATACCAGTCAGTATGGAGAAGGTAGAAAAAATATACAGATCTAGAGAAGTGGAAGAACATGTTATTCAATAAAAAACCAAGAAATCTGAGGAATAAAATGAAGGTCAATATATGAAAATGGAAATAACACACATGGAGAATTCATCTAATTCTTCGGAACACAAATCTTCATCACAAACCCGTGACTTTAAAGATGTCTCAGAGAAATGAAAACCACTTTGACAAACAGAAATTGTAGTTGAACATATATATTTACAAATTACATCATGTGATAACCGACAAAGACATGAATTCACCTGAAAGAAAAACCCCATAAGTTTAAATGATTTATACTTCAGTGATTTAATCAATATTTTACTTTTCATGTGGGGAAGACTAAAACTAGTGATGATATAAAGCTTACTGATTTCAGAAGACGAGTCAAAATTGTTTGTCTATTTTCTGGTGTAATCTTATCCGCAGATTTGTACGGTCCAATTCGCACAGTCATCTTCAAATAAATGATTACATCAGAATGTCGCGCAAAATAAAAGGATGCATGAAATCAAAAAATTATTGGACAAAACGTGACAACAATTTCTGCGATTACTTCAACAAAAGAAGTTGACCCAGATTTGAATGAAACGTCGGACAGAATATTGAGCTTTCTTGGATCGTGATACACACTTGGAAAACGCGTAGACGGAATTCGAATCTTAAGTAATTCAAGAATGCAAATGCTAAGAAGTAAAAATAATACTCAAAATAAAGTAAGAAAATCTTATATGTGTGGAATCCAGATTAATTGTGGTGATTTTTACTTAATATATGAAGATAATTAACAAATAGATGAAATGCAGCTGTCACTGCTTCTGCAATATAAAAACTAATCGATAAATAAAACAAAGGAATAAAAACTAATTTTTAAATTTTTCTGCGTGCTGATACTAACTTTGTCGACTTTCTTCATTCCTGATCCAGAAGATGTGCCAGCCACAAGTATTTCTTCATTATAAATAGCAAGGAATAGAATTTCAAACATCGAGATTGATTTTTTTTGACGTTTAGCAAGAGCCAATAGATATAAATGAATTAAAGATGGAATGCACTGCATAGTAAAATATCGCAATACACCTGAGAAATTACATTTTAATCTTAAACTTTAGGCCTTATCATTTTTCACAGTATGTTTAGCTTGCAATTCAAAAACAAAATGGAGAATTTGCAAAACTGAAAAAAAAAACTATATAATATATGTCAAAAACGCGTATGAAAATTTCCGCACCTAATTCACAATTTATCACTCTTTCATTTACAGGTTAAAGTATATTTCATTAATGATAAATACTCCACTACTTGCAACTGGGGTACGAATATGGTAAATTTATGATAAAGAATGTGATTTTAAAAGCACATTCCAAATTCAAAAAGTTACCTCCACGACAATAACACGCAAGTAGTTGTCCTAAAACTGGTTGTATCAAGTCAACATCAGCATAGTTACACTTGAGATAATTTATCAAATAATGCGTATTACAAGCCTCAAGTTTCAAGAGCATTTGTTCATGTCCAACATCTTTAAGTGCTTGTTTTTCAACACTACTTCTCCAACGTTCATTTAAAGCTGTAAGCCAATCTTGCAGTTGTTCGTTATTCATTGTTTCTGGAATATTAAATTTTGGCAAGCAATCAAATAAACATCGACAATACTCAAACAACTATAATTTTTTCTTGGATTAATTCGTATATGATCTTACAAAACTTTCCAGTAGCTTCTCAAGGAATAATTCGGAAAAATTTAATGATGAGTAAATGTATATGAACACATAAACTGCTCACATTTAATAAAAATTAATCATAAATATTGAAGACTGCAAAATCACTTAACTTAGAAATTACAAATAATCATCAAAAAAAAAACTTTGATAATAAGAACACTATTGGAAATGAAATTGAAGTAAAACAGACTAAAACAAAGCTTGAAGCAACACTAACAAGGTCACAAATGTTCAACTATCCTAAGATGCTGAATTAAATCCAGTATTATAAAAATATAAATGAAGAAATCAAGGTTTAAAGTTAGAACAATCAGGACATTTATCTGGGCAAAAATTTCCAAAGTTTTAGCGCGGTATCTCGCCACATCTTCCCGTCAGTTAAACTGACAATTCAGTAACTAACAGGACACGAAAGCACCGAGCATCAAATAATCCAAAATTAGCCATATGTAAAGGATTTAATAAATGTAAGACTTCAAGGCAGGAAAATAACACGGCCTGAAGCCTACGCACAATGCAAATATGTCTCATGCAATTGTAGTCGAGAAAAATATTAAGTGTATGAAAAGATCAAGAAACGCTGAACTTGTTATAGAGATTACGTGGATGTCATATAGACTATATAAGTATAGAAATTCGCACGCTAGCTAATATTTTCTGTCTTATTGATTACAGTGCTGGATTGCATTCTGACTTTCTGGCTGCACTTTTTCTGCGCTCAGATTTGTTGCGCTCATCTCCATTGCTTCATCCTCTTGGAACCCACTTCAGTGATCGAATGAGATGCTTTCGAGCGTCTTTTTGAGCACTATCATTTGAATACATGCTTCAACGTCATTGGATACGTTAATTTCGTTCGAGTAGCGTTTTGGAAGTTCGTTACAAGTCATCACATATGTAATTATTTTGGTCCTATATTTCATCTCTGACCAGAATTTATTACTAAGTAGGTCATATTTCCGTTTTTTTCTCGATCTCGACTGCTTTCAACTTGTCCTGATCTCTATCAGCAGTACTTCGTGTCGCTTCTTGTTGCACACAAAAATGTCCGGTGAATCCGCCCTTATTCTAATCACTGTTTTTACTCGCGTGTTGACTCTGATTTCAACGTTCTCGTTAGCGACGATTTCTTGAACGGAGTAGCTCTGCAAGCGTGGAAATGCTTTTAGACTATACTTTTATTAGTATTATTTTTTTATTTTTAATTATCGATATCACTATCAGCATAACAATTATTATTATTTAATAAGAGGAAGCATATGTTGTTTTCTGACAATGATTGATATATTACTGCTGAGTGTATGTTCTCGCGACTAGCGGAAAAATTGGTGAAATTAGGTGCACAAGAATGAGAGTTGCTGGTTGCTGGTTGGTGGTTGGTGGTTGGTGGTTGGTGTGTAGATAGCTGACTCATATTGTTTGCAGTTTCTCCCTGGAATGCTGTTATTTGCAAACAATTGATAGCGCTGCTGCTCAGACCTTTGAGGTTGTTCAGAATAATCTCCTATACCTGCTGTGCCAGGGGTGTGTGGAAAATATTTCAAGTCAAGTGAAATGAATAATATTTCTGATGAGAGTAGGAAGATAGAGAGAGTATGATAGACTATTAGCCGTACTTTAGTAGTTTATCTCACTCGTTGTTAGCCAGGTCTTCACACTGAGTAACTTTTCAAATCCTTGATGTTTTGTGAAACTGTTGTCACCAACGATTGATTAAAGCTTATTTTAATTGGAGGAGTTTTCAAGGTGCGGGTAGAAAGTCAGAAATCAGCAGTATGTTGATGGAATCGAGTAATCTTTCTTAGTATTTGTTTACTGCAGTCAGTGATGTGTTTATTATGTTTCTAATAGATTATATGGTTGTAGCACAAATCATTACTTCAGGAATCAACTAAAACTTGCCTCTAAACGGTGCAAGGAATTTACGGACATTATTGCTTTTATCTTAAGCTGAATGAATAAAACAGTGTCATTCTAACAGAAGAAAGTCAGGTGAGCAATAACATCTTTCTGCTGTTCTGCATTACGAAATTACACGTTGAGATTAAGGGGCGAGTAGCTGCAGATCAACTTTGATTTCTGAAAGCTTTGGTTCTTATACATTGGCACTGTGTACAGGAAGAAAAGTACTCATTATGAATCATTGACTGATTCATTCATCTATTTATTCACTCGTTCATACTTCCGTTCTGTAACTGCTATCCAAATCATAACTATTTTTGCTATTTTACTTGGTCACTCAGTCCACTAGTTTTCTGATTGTTTCGCTTCTGAAGACCCATTTTTCTCATTGTGCCATCCCATATTTACTATCTCATACATATTTTTATCTCGTTACTTCCTTGGCCTTTGTTTCTTCTAAAAATTAGCAGCGAATTTGTCTAATTTTATTGATTAGAGCTCTAATTCCACAATTGACACACGACAGTTTAATTTTGATCATATTAATTCATTGGAATCTGAGTTTCGCAAAATATAGTTTATAAAGTGGTACAATTCTTTTATGAACATTACAATTACTTGGAAAATTAAACTGTCGTGTGTCCTAGATATAGAAACATTTCATGAATAGTATACTAAGAGCGTAGAATTTTTCTCGGAGTTGTAAAATTTGCTTGTTTACAAATTTTTTGAGAAGCAGAAAATTTCAGGTGATCTTTGAACATGAGAATGAGCAGAAGAAATGAGTGAAGTTAAAGACAAATAACTTGTAAGAAATGTTTCAAAAAAATTCTCTGGAAATAATTTTATTAATGCTTTTCGCATTGTTTCAAAGTACATGATTTCTGAAATCATTGAAAAATGAATACTTATATATTTTTATGTTTGCCATTACTTCCATAAATTACTGAAAGGCTGATAAATTCCGCTGACAAAATTTTGTTCATTACATTTTTTGGGTGATCCTCTATTCAGTAAATTGATTGAATAGTATGGAATCACAGTTTCAGTGCTTCTCACTTGTTTTTTGAAAATAGTGTAAGTTTTTCTTATGATTTGAATTTTTTAGAATTTCTCTACTTTCATTATCTTCACTCTAATTTTTATTTCTTCGGATTATCATCACTCACAGAATCATCTTCATTTTTTTCACTAAATGTGTGAATCTCCTGCCGGTTTTTCACGAAATTTGTATCTCAGATTATAAAGTCATATTTCAAACTTCGATCATGATGATGTAGTCAAGTATTGAAGTACAGTTATCTTTTTGTCACTAATCATAGTCCGAAAATCTATGTGCCAGAGCTATTTCTCATTCAGGCTTAAACAAAATCTTAGATTTATGTGCTTTTGACTCTAAATTTTTATATTTCATTGAGCAAATATTTATTTTCACAGGTTTTTTTTTTCACAAATTTTAATTTCTTGACGTACTGCAGAGTATAATTATCTAAAGTGTAAATAACTTATCTTACATATTGATTACTGATTTATTAGTTGTGGTATTCTAGTGAATCCTTAAATTCCAATTATAAGCATTAGTGAAACTGTTGGTAGTTAACGAAAATAACTAGGATAAATAAAATTTAGCTGTGCAGTTCTTTATATGTGCATGAAAATTGGTTGTGTCTGGAATTATTTCATGTTTGCATTGTTTGTAGAAAATGCTGGTTTCATTTCGCGAACAAGCTCAAAGCTATTACAAAGAACTAACACCGTGGGCAAAAGCGGCAGTACTTGGCGGAATTGCAATAGCATTTTATATTCCTTACAGGTATTTTATCACAAGACCGAGGAAGACACTGATAAAAGGAGATTACAGAAATGGTAAGTCGTAAATGTTTGAGCTTATCAGAGCGCAATATCATAGTCTTTGTACCAAAAAATAAGCTCTAAAGTTAAGTTATTTAGGTTATCAGAATTAAAATCAAGTTATAAACTTAGAATTTCAGGAAAAAAAATCAAAATTGCAACTTAATCTGAGGTCTAAAAGTTTTTCCTAATTTCGGATCTTTTTATGCCAAAAAATTCCTAAATAACTATTGAAGTGAAAAGAAAAACTTTCATTAGTGAAAAAATAAAACTCAGTCAACGATGAAAGTTGTAAATTCGGTTATGGTAGTAGTCATAAATGGGACTTATGAAGTTTTCATCTCTAAAATGATAGGATAGTTCCTTCACAAACTGTAATCAATTAATATCGGAAATATAGAAATTTAGTAAAATTACAGATATTATTTCACTTATATCTGTGCATGTTTAGGAATGGTCTATCTATATCAGCTTCCACGAATAAAGTACATCCCAAGTTTGTCATCATTTTGCTTGAAATTGGAAACGTGGTTGCGTATAGCCGATATAAACTATGAAGTTAGACTATTACGTGCTTAATAATTAATTACTATGTATTTGATGATTAGCTGTCATCATTTTTTGCTCTGGTAATAGCATACATGTTTTTGTTGTTACTGTAACTTCAATATGAAAATAGTTCAAAATTATGAAATATTTGCTGAAATATTTACTCTTATCTTTAAATGTCTAAATTATGAAAATGGGTTTCAAAATATATAAAATTTTGACTATATGATTTACCGCTCCAAGTACTCGATTATAGAATATATGCTCTTGGCACACACGTTCGCTGGAAGGTTCTGTACCATTCTTGGAATATAATGGCAAAGAATATTCAGATTCTTCTCTTGCTATAAGTTAAATATGAAAATCATTGTTTTTGTGAATTTTTAATATTCATTTGCTAATTATAATAATTAATCGGTATGAATTTTTTTTTACTTTAATAATTCGTGTGAAACTGGCATGCAGCACTATTCTTTGCTCCACTGGAGTACGATATTTCAAGTTACTGAATTTAGTGACGTTTTCAATTTACAGGGATATGACGAAAATATTTGCTAAAGAAGCAATGGAAAACCATTTGAGTAGTGAGCAAAGAGCCACATCTCATGCATTCGAAGCAATGGTGGAAAATTCTTTAATCATGAGTGTTGCTTATATTCAGCTCATGGACCACAAAAATGATATTTGGCGTGAACTCCCGAATGACGTTTATAGCTGGCTGAAGCCATTCTACAAACTTTTCTCATCGTTCAACTTTTTGTGTGTAAAACATTTTTACTTCCTCAACGAAATCTTGTTTCAAACCATTTTAAACAATAAATTTCTACTTACATAAGGACATAAGATTTTACTGAAAAAAATATTCAGTTTTTTTCTGAAAATGAATTCCGTTTTACTTCTAGGCTTCAATTATATTATAATTATTAATAATGTGTGAAATTATCAAATGTAGTTTTGGCCATTTATCAGACAGTTATTTATCATTATCATTTAAAACAAGACATGTGTTAACACACCTGTTATCAGATTTCTTTTTTAATTGCTAATCAGTCATGTAATGCGCATTTCTTTGTATTTTTAGCTTTTTAATTTTTTATCTTTTTGAGGTACCTTTTTCCAATATTGTTACTGCTATTTACTGATTTTTCTATCTTTTTCTCAAATTAATTTTGTAAACTTCCTTAGATTGCATTCAGTTTTTTTATCGCTATAAAATTTTCATGACGTATGTTTTTAGGAATTGAAGAAACTGCAGAACCCTTCATTAATGAAACACACCCGAGAAGAAATTTTGACTATGGCAGATAATGATTTAAAGGCAATATCGTCATTTCTTGGTAGCAATTATTATTTCAGTGGCTTTAAACCAACAACAGTTAGTTGTGTTTGCTGCTTATTTAAATATATCGTTTCACTTAAATATTCTAAATTAATGCTCTAAGTTCATCTATGCATTCAATATCATCTTTCTCTTTTGCTCATCACTTAGCTTGTTCATCGGCTAGATTGTGCTTTTTAAGGTGGATGCAACATTATTTAGCGTGTTAGCACAGATCGTCTATGCACCTTATGAGCTGCCGCAGAAAGTATCAATTGAACGAAATTTTCCAAATTTAAAAGAATACTGTGATCGGATTAAAGGTTATTTTAGTAATTTACTTTCACTTCAGTTTTTAACAGTGTTCAACTTTCGATTTTAAAAAGAAAGTCATTCGGTATTCTGTCATTGTTTTTATAAAATAAACATATTTATTTTGAGTTGCAATTTGTTGAAAAAATATCAGCGGGTCAGATTTGAATTTCAGATGCTCTTAAATTCAACTTATAACAGAATACTTATTATATTTTAAAATTAATCTTAGGACGATATTGGCCAGATTGGGAAGAATGTACTAAAAAATTTACTACCAATTCTCAGTGGAAGAAGAAAATATGAACAAATCGCGCGTGAATGAAAAGTAGACGGCGTGACCAAAAGAACCTATATAGCCTTATACAAATGTTAGAAAATTGTGATAAAGTAGGTCGGTTTAGTTCAGTACCCTTCGTTTTCAGTAATTGCTTTTCTTTTCTATTGCTTCATAAAAATCCTTGAGCAGTTTGATGTGTGTTGGTAGTTCGTGAAAAATCTGCAAGAAACCTACTGTATTTGGAATCAAATTACGTTATGAATATTCATTCATATTGTTTTTTCAATTTTTTTTTCTTGAAAATTCCTTGCATCTTGTAGAAGAAAAACTCATGTGACTGAATGTCTGTTTGTTGGCACCCTTCTGCTGTAGAGCTCCAAGATTTGCTACAGTGTTTGTTTGCATTTACTTGAATCTGTTTTTGAGCACTGTCATCAAAAAATGCTGCATTTTTAGTTTAGTCAGTTTTCAACATAATAGATGCTTATAACTGTTGTAAAAACACTTATTAATCCTGTTATTTATTGGTAAATTTTGGCTTAATTATAAATTTCAACTGTTTTTTTCTCTCACTTCATATGTTTCAGTTTCTCAAAATTATTATGCCAAAAAATAATTCTCATTTCGTTTTATCAACTCAAGCATTCTAAAAATCTGGTATTGTTCCTCCAAGTTCCTTAGTGCGAAAACGCATATTTTTTGTAAGGGAAGTCGAAATGAGAGAATTGGTTTATGCAAGTAAATATAGTCAGTTTCGAAGAATTTTTATACTATGGACACTTGTTTTAATTTTAACGTTTTAATTTATATGTCGCATTTTCTTGCTCTGAGTGTTCAAGGTGATTGCTCTATTTACATTTGTTTTCTAAATTTTTTCTCAAATTATGTTCGATATCAGTTTTCGGTATATAATCAATTATAAATTCGTTTTGCTTTCAAACACTATCAAGATATTGTTTGCTAATTATAAAAATTAGCCCTGATAATAAAATGTCAAATTTTCGTGGTATTATCAAGCTCTACCTCTTTTACAAGTACGACATTACATGCTGCTTTTCTGAATTTACAGCTATATGCGAATAAATACTAGCCAAGCAGAGAACTGGCAAGTAGTTGATACATTTCTGTTGACTTGAAATTCTTTCATCCATTCTCCTTTTATCTGGTAATCTTAAGTAGTATCTAATTTCAACCAGTCTCAGGGCAATCACCGTCAGTTTACGGTTATTCTTGACTAAACACAACCCACTGTGTCAACCGGAAGTTGAACTCGAGTCTGCTGCACTTTCAAGGAGCGTGACGATACTTCTACACAAACTGGATTTTTTATCAGATTACTTTCGTTGATTAAAAGCTGTTATTGTTAATAATTTGATAATGGTTTGTTAGTCAAAACATCTCATTACTATGTGTTACACTTTTTATTGATAATCTAAATACCTTTCTAGAACTTTTTTGGTAATAAGTCTTGTCAAATTTCAAAACTATTCTTAGCATAATCTTTTCTAGTAACCGAAGTAGTCCGAAGTTGCTCATGACCACTAACAAAAATCTTGAAACTACTATCAAAATCAGTAGTTGCGGTCGAATGCAAGCAGTACTTAGGACATAATACAGATCTTCCAGTATTATTTTGAATTCATCTATCTATCAGATATAATAAGGGATCATGTGCGATATAGAAGTTGTTTGGACATTATAAATAAATGTTGACTTGAAAGATGCAGTGTAATTGTCTATTATTGCTCAGTGCTCATAAAAGATGGCATTGATTTTTGTCGCTCTCTATATTTGATTAGAGTAATACGACGTGCAAAATTCTTGCTGCTGATAGATATTTAAATGACACGATATGAAGTAAGATATAATGAGCTTTTTGGTACTTATTTCCAGTAAATATGTAAAGTACTAATTAAGTGTGCGAAGTACAGGAGACTGCTGTTTTGGCTAGAAGTAAGACCGAACTGCACCTTACAATGATTTTCTTTCAATATTATCTCTCAAAGATTTATCAGTGTGCGATTTATTTATCTGGCAGCAAATGAACACAGGGTCAGCACAGATTTTTTCATTTACATTTCATTATGCAGAAGTTGCTTATAAACCTACATAAGTAGCGGCAGTAAGCAGCAATTTACTAATTTATTTGCTATAGTCTGTGCAGCGCAGTCAGTTTGCTCACTTCCGTCTTTAACTCACTCACTCGTTCGTACTGGGAATTTGCAAGGTGCATCAAAGCATGAATAGATTAGTTCGCAAAATGAAAACAATATCAGTGAGGTTTGTCGCAAATATATATACTATTTATGCTAATATTGCTGAAGATGTAATTTGATTTTTCTTCCCAACTATAAGTTTAGGTTGTATCTTATAATGACTAGCATATGACTGACTATTTCATTAATAGTAACAACAAACTTTAAAACTAGTTAATATTTCATCACGGGCAGTGTAAACTGTGTCTTGCGCAATCTCATGATAAAATGCTTGTGATAAACAAGGCAGTAAATTCGTAACAGATGAATAGAGTTATACCTCTCAAGAAGGAGTTTTTTGAATTTATATAGATATTAACAACGATATAATTTTCAGGAATTTCCAGGTATTTCTTTCATTGTTATTTTGCTCTGCTCGTTTTCAATCATCTCAAATACTTTTTCTTTGGGCAACCTATTTAATTCCTGAATAATCTTAAGCAGATGCTGGAGGTTAAATTAAAGATTGTTTAATGATGTTTCGATTCAAGATCGACGGCTGCATCAAAAAAAAAAAGGATTTGCTGAGTAATCAAATTCTAGTCAAATATTTCAAGTCGCTCATTTTTCTCTTATTAATCGGAATTTATTCTCACAAGTTTTTTTTTTGTAATCAATTGAAATGGTTTGCTAAATCAAGCGAAGTTTAAACAGATTTATTAAGTGATAAGACCTGAACAAATTGGCCGAGAGTGAAACCATATCATATCAATTTTAATTTATTATCTTGTTGATGAGAGCAAATCAACCTTTCTGATATTTAGAAATTGGTAGAATTTGATATGGTTCAAAATAACATTAATTATAAGCTATTCAGTTCATGATCAAAAAACTGCTTCAGAAAAAATCAAATAAAAATAAAGATAGTAACAGCAATAATGGTTCAAAACTGACAACCAAAAACAGGATTAAATCTTTCTTTCATATTGGCAGGAAAACAGTTGACCACAGGTAAACCAACCAATCATAGTGTCAAAAATATGCAGAGATTTATTATTGTTGTTCGTTGCTTCTCACAAATATAGTAGATTTATTGGGATTTGTAAGACAATCTTGACAATTATCTTCGAAATATTTACAATAGTTGGCATGATATGCTACATAACCGTTCTATAGCAAAGATTCATGATTTATTTGATTTTATATCAAATTTTGATAATGCAGAAGTGAAATCGTCGATTTGGATGAATTTCCAAATATAGAATTGGAAAAACTGAAAACTGATTTAAAAAGTTCAACAATTCGTGACCAGGTCAAGTTACTTTTAAAACGCTTTTAAAAATATAAGATAATTGGAAAAGTTCAACAAACCGAATTCGGAATAGTGAAATATGAAGAGTGCTAGCTCATAAACACTAATACTATTTAACTGATCATACTTAGGCTAATAAATGGATTGATCAGTTACTGGATAAAGGAATATCTGGCATGGAAACCGAACTAAATAATTTGAACAAATCGAAAGAAAGAATTAACACTGCAGCTTTTGATGCCAACATAGATCGTAACTTTAACCAAGTAAAAAAAGCCTTTTGCACTGATAATTTACAAGCAGTACTCCTTGAAAAATTCTTTCATAAACATCCATACCTCACTCTATACAATTTTAACGTGCTTCTAATTTGATAACATCAGTAAACAGCAAGAACTTGTGAAGGAAAAATCATAAATGCTCTAATATTACTGGTTTTACTCGTGAGTTCTTGTAATAATTGCACTTCATAAACCTAAATAAAATTTTTGATATTCATTGTTGCTGGTTCGAAAGATGAAGCTTCTAATTTGAAGAAAAAGACTATAAAGATAATATTTTAGAAAGTAATATGCAGAGATGAAAACCGTGTTATACTTGAAGGTGAAGAGAATAATTATATTCATGCAAATTATATCAGTACTCCAAATTTCACCAAGCATTTTATATGCACACAAGTATGCAAAAAAATTACTCATCTTTTGTTTAATTTTATGCAATAAAAATTATAAATAGTTTGTAAAGGCAAATTTTTTAGTCTTGTTATTGTAATTTAGAACTTTTTTAAAACAAAAAATCAAATGTATAAGTTCTAATTTAATAAAATAAATAATAAGTATTGCTGTGATGCTAACACGTAAGACTTTTTGAAATATAATTTGAAAATGTTATTTGATTTGCTAAAAGAGATCAGTGAAGCTGAACAATTCTTAATATTTGACTTGAATTATCATCAACTGTTGTATCATTAATGAGGACGCACGGTGACAAAATGAAGAAATATTCGGAAATCAATGTGATGAATTCTTTATGTTCAGAAGTAAGCAACAATAAATTCATGGTAGAAATAAGACATTTTAGCGTCCAATGGAAACTACCACTGAACTTTTTTACAAGATGCTTTTACAAGAACAAGTAGTAAGTATTGTGATGCTGTGCTCTCTGACCGAAAATACCGAAAAAAATTGCCCCGCCTATTTTCCACAGAAACCAACCGAGAAATCTATGAAATTTGGCTGTATCACCGTCAAATGTCTCAATGTAACCCTTGATGGTATTATTAAATTTATCGACAGCAAATAAATCTGAGGGGATGTTGCAGTAAAAATATTTCATCTGTTGATTGGTGACGAAGAAAGAGATAGCAGTATGTTGGCGCAGTATGTAATTATTGGTGGCAAATAATGAAATATATTCAGACAGAAGAAATGAAGAATGAACCAGGTATTGTTGTCACTGCTTTGGAAATTCAAGACATCGATAGTCAAGACCTCGTGGTTAGGCACTACTACTGCAGAAATTGGTCAGAAAGGAGTTTTCCGGATCCAGCCTGTTGCATTTTCACCTTACTATGTGCTGTACGAAGCTCCAAGAAGCCCATTATCGTGCACTGCTCTGATGGTTATCATATTTGCAACTTTTATCTCACTCACTTTTACGACCATGTTTAATTTACTGCACCTTGCAACGATCAGCAATACCACAAAAAACAGACAGTAAGGCATACAATAGCGACACTTCAAAAGCACGTTATGCATATTGAATTCTTTGCCGAGATCTTACTTAAGCTGTAAATGAATATATATATACATATATATATATACAAAAGTTGACGCTAGTCTTCTTTCTCCTTTAATAATTCTGGCGCTTGATCGCATTCCGGCACTCTGGCTGCACTTGTCCCACGGCTCAGATTTGTTGTGCTAATCATTTTTGCTTCGTCCTTGTGAAAACCGTAACAATGATCCAATAATTTGCTTTCGAACGTCTTCCTTAGCACTATCGACTGGAATACATACCTCGACTTGATGAGATATACTCATTCTTCTCCACGTATCGTTTATGGAAGTCCGTTACAATCCCAACCAAGTCATCATATACGTAATGATTTCCGTCTTGCACTTCATCTCTAACTCGAGGTTATTAGCCAGCAAATCATCCTTTTGCTTCTTCTCGGTCTCAACTGCTGTTAACCTGTCCTGACTACTAATACCGACCTCAATTAGGATTACTTCACGCCGCTTTTTATCGCGTATCATGATACCAGGTCGATCCCCTTTTATTCTGATTCTCACTCGCGTGTCGACTCTGATCTCAACATTCTCATTCGCGACGACCTCCTAAATAGAATGGCTTCGCAAGCGAGGGAATGCTTTCAGACCATACTTCTTGCAGAGTCCCAAGTGGGTGCATCGTAGGACCTCATTGTGTCTTCTACTATAGTCGTGATGTAACACTTTTCCGCGCTGCATTGCTAGATGGTCCACCACGGTCTTCACACGTTCCACACAATTTGGCACATACCTTTCTCACCTCCAAACATATTTCTATCTTGGATATAACAGTATCGTGTCATCCTGCGGGTTTAATGTTTCCGTATCATAGCCATTTTGATGAATCAACTATAAACGAGATTTTCTTCGTCCGCATCTTGTGTAGCTTTGCATAGTGAGCTTTTCTATTTCGCTATACAAGAACGCCTTCTGGGCTGCTAATACGTTTTCAACAGTAAGATTTTCTGCGAGGCTGTACTTAGTCTTTAGATAGGGTACAGCAACTGCCAAATTCGTGTTATGAGCTTTCTCCTGCCTCAGAATCGCTGCCCTTCTGGTACAAATGGGTGCGGTATCTACAAGAACATTATGTAGCTGGAGAAGCACAGGCTCACTGTTCTGCTCATAATTATGAAGTTCACGTCCTATCTCGTCCCTTGGCAGGTACAGTCTTTTCAAGCATGCAGGTCTTGTGAATTCCGTATTTGATTAGTAACTGTCTGATATCGTGGTCTATAACCTTGAAGTCTTCTGGCTCCAGCTTGACCACCCCGATGTAATAATTTATTAGACTTATGGCGTGCTCATTCTCAGCCTTGATAAAGTTCTTGTCATATAGTGCACTTCTGACTAACCGTTCAATTCTCACTAAAATCTCTGACGGACTTTATCGTAGCTTTCACGGACAGGTGCGTAGGTGCACTGGTCCTGTCTTCCACTATTCCAAGGTATTTATACCCTTGAGTTCCTTCCAATAGCGCCGCCTTATCAGCGCATGCTTCGTTGTTAGTTTCTTGATTTACCTCTAATCCTACCACATCAAGAAATTTCTCAACTTCTTTGGCCATAAACTTCATGGTATTCTCATTGGTCGCAAAGATCTTGAGATCATCTACAAACAATAAATTGGTATATATAGGAGGTGCAGCAAGTCTGAGATTGATTTTTTTTTCTGTATTCTTAATTCTCGCGTTGGATCGTATTCCTGCACTCTGGCTGTCTCGCGGTCAGATTTTTTGTGCTCATCTTCATTGATAATGAGCTGTTTTTCAGTGTCTTCTTGAGCGCTATCGATTGGATGTGTGTCTCCGCATGATCACATATACTGATCTCCCTCATGTAACGTTTATGCAAGTTTGTGTCGCTGCCCGATCTTTTCTTGCTCTCGGCTGCTTTCAATCTGCCTTGACCAGTGATGTAACCTCCATCAGCATTACTTTGTGTTCGTGTTCGTTCTTATCGTACACCAGGATGTCTTGTCGACCTGCCCTTATTTTATTCGCTGTTCTTACTCATTCCTGAATTTTATCTCCACGTTCTTATTCGCAATTATCTCCTGAAGAGAATGGTTTCTATGTTGGAAATGCTTTCACACCCCACATTTCACAATCTCAGATGAATGCATCGCAATACCTGGTTATGTTTTCTAGTATAGTCATGACATAAAACTTTCTCACACTACGTTGCTAGGTGGTCCACCGCCTTCATACGTCCCCTAAGATGTTGGCAGTTACTTTTCTCAGCTCCAAACATATTCCTATCTTGGAGGTGACAGTATTTTGGAGATAGTATTATCGTAACTACACTGATGAATCTACTTTTAAGGCTAACCCACTACTGCTCATTGTATATGACTTTGCATGATTAATTTTCTTTTTTATTTTGCTATACAGGAGCGCTTTCTGAACTGCTGTCTGTTTTTTAGCGGTTGCTTTGCCTGCGAGATTGTATTTAGTTTCAAGCTAGGGTACAATAAGTGCTATGTACGTCTTGAGAACCATCAATTCATTTATTTATTTTATCCAACAAATAGTGAATAGGTGTCGGTCGAAGTGGAGTATTCGTCGCCCTTGAATATTTCCTGGAGAAACTGCAAGGTGAAAGTTGTATCGATGCTATTGAACTGGTCAAGGAAATTCGAAACCAGCGTGCCATGGCCATCGAAACCCCTTGCGTTTGTCCTTTAGAGATTACATATGCTTTCTTCATCACGAAAAATGGTACAAAAAATCATTCCTAACAACCATTAATGTACAGTCAAATAGCAGTTCCATAAAATAAGGCTTGAAAATAACAAATAGTATCATAGAGCAATTATATATTATATAAGTTGCAGCAATATATGATGCTTCACCGATTGCTTCTTCAATTCTTTCAAGAGCTGAATATAGCGGATATGTCTCAACGTCTACTAGAATTTATTGATGACTATGACGCGTACACTAAAAAGCACAAATAATAGTTAAATTCATGAATTTCGAAATATTTTCTTTTTCTTTATAAAAAATATCAATATACACCTATTAAATAACTATACTTTCCTCTGTAAAAATGAAAAGTAGCTTATTTTTGTAACGAATCTAAAATATATTTGGAATAACTGCATCTGAAACTGCTCACATTCACTTACTACGATCACTTTCTAGCCTTATATAAATACATGTCCTTTTAGGTGGAACATTGAATCTGAATTGAATGAAGAACTAGAAACAGTTCCCATCATACAAATAGCGAACATGCACCTTCAAATTAATCTCAATACAATTTACATGTCATGTTTCATAGAACATATCTCAACTAATAAATATTATTATTTTTAGTATATCTAACAAATCTCTGAGATGCGTCACCAGCAAAAAGATAAAAACAGTTTATTGAGAACTAAAGTGATTATACCGAAAATAATTTTTCAAATTTTCTCACGAAAAGAAAATAAATTTGCACTGCGATTGAAACAAATGGGATTAAAATCATTTGAACTTGACAGCTGGACAAAATCTGCTTATGATTTGCATATGTGCTAACGTCTCATATATGCAAAATTAAAATTTTTCATGACTACGAATCGCATAAAAACCCCAGAAATACTGAAAAGATAGGTGTTTCGTGGTTGCTCTGGCAACTCTATTCCATTTTGAAACCAAAATATGGGTGAATCAACGATAAGCCATGGAGTAGGCTACATAGCACAACCTGAAGGTGATCGACGAATGTGTGCCTTGTGTAACACCTCTTTAGGTGAGGAGGCTGTGATCGCAATGAACCGTCTTTGGCATCCCGATCACTTTCGCTGTCAAGCCTGCAATTCGCCCATTAAACAAACTTATCAGGTAATAAAACACACTCCATTTTCATACCTAAAAAAAATGGCAGAACGGAAATAAAATAAAAGCATATATTTGCTTGTATGTATATATGAAAAAAAATAAAATTAATAAGTGATGCCTCTTTCTTGCTTTAATGATTCTGGCGCTGGATCGTATTCCAGCACACTGGCTGTTCTTGTCCCGCACTCAGATTTCTTGTGCTGATTGATCGCTTCTGTTTCGTCCTCCTGAAATCCATAGTGATCATGAGATGCATTGGAGCATCTTCTTGAGCACTATTGACTGAATTAATCCCTCGAAGTGATCAGATATACTTCGCGTAGTGTTTATGGAAGTTCGTTACAATCCCATCCCAAGTCATCATATACGTAATTATTTCCGTTCTGCATTTCATCTCTAACACGAGGTTATTAGTCAGTAAATCATCCTTTCGCTTCTTCTCGGTCTCGGCTGCTGTCAATCTGTCCTGACTAGTGATGTCAACCTCAATCAGGATTAGTTCATGTCGCTTCTTATCGTGTATCATGATATCCGGTCGATCCGCTTTTATTCTGATTGCAGTTCTCACTCGCTTATCAACTCTGATCTCAACGTTTCCATTCGCGATGGCCTCCTAAATAGAATGGTTTCGCAAGCGAGGGAATGCTTTCAGACCATACTTCTTGCAGAGTCCCAAGTGGGTGCATCGTAGGACCTCACTGTGTCTTCTACTATAGTCGTGATGTAACACTTTTCCGTGCTGCATTGCTAGATGGTCCACCACGGTCTTCACACGTTCCACACAATTTGGCACATACCTTTCTCACCTCCAAACATATTTCTATCTTGGAGACAACAGTATT